>PVIU01004141.1:0-131890 GCA_004026605.1 Ondatra zibethicus
CCTTAAAAAAAATGGTTTGAAGCTGGGCAGTGGTGGTGCACGCCTTTAATCCCAGCACTCGGTAGGCAGAGGCAGGTGGATCTCTGGGAATTCAAGGCCAGCCTGGTCTACAAGAGCAAGTTCCAGGACAGGTTCCAAAGCCACAGAGAAACCCTGTCTCAAAAAAACCAAAAAATAATTAAATAAATAAATAAAATAAAAAATGGTTTGATAACAGAGCCAAGAATGAGACACTTTTAGAAACGATACAGTCTTTACAGACTAATAATGAACAGCTAGCTGACAGGAAATACCATCAAAAATCAAAAGTTACCAGAAAAATTAATACTATTGAAAAGGATAACATTAATTTGACAGGCAAAATTCAATTCACTTCAAAGGGTACTGAGAAATTATCTGAAAGAATTCATACCATTGAATTTGACAATCAAAATCTGTTAAAAAGTTATGATAGGTTGTCCTGGCCAGCAGGACACGAATGAGAGTACCTGATAAACCTGGAGGAGGAAAAGGAATGGAGAGGCAAGAGACATAAGAAATGACAGCAAGTCTGGCTTTCTGATCAAGCTGCCACTTTATTATTCCTCAGGAGCTGTTATATAGCAAACAGGCAGGGGGGAGGGGAGGGTGTTAGGTCTGCTGGAATTCAGGTCTGGAGACTTCTCTGGCTGAGAGAAAGAGATAAAACTAATAAAGGAAATGCTAATTGTTTCTAAAGCCTGGGGCCTGCAGGTCTTGCAGGGAGACAAGATTCTGGGTTAATTTCCTAGGTCCGGAAATTGCCCTGCAAAAGGTGAATATCTTACTTAACTTGTGAACTTAAGATGGCTATAAACAAAATACAGGTCTTTGCTTCTGGCAATAGGTTAGCAGATAGAGTATCTCTCCAGGATGGCAATCTGCACGCTATCCAAATAATGTCCAAGGATGAGATGTTATCTTTAAAGGAAAAACTTCAGACCTTGGAATCAAATGAGCAGAATGAGGACCAGAGGCTAGGTGCCTCAATGAAATCACTAGAAATATATAGAGGCCAGGAGATTCAGGCTTCACAAAAGATGGTAGTAAAAAGACTTGAAATGGCTGGACTGGTGGTGCACATCTTTAATCCCAGCACTCGGGAGGCAGAGGCAGGCGGATCTCTGTGAGTTTGAGGCCAGCCTGGTCTACAAGAGCTAGTTTCAGGACAGGCTCCAAAGCCACAGAGAAACCCTGTCTCAAAAAAAAAACAAAACAAAACAAACAAACAAACAAAAAAAAAGGTTTGAAATGATTGAGGAAATAATTGGAGCTGGTGAGCAGGGAAAGAAGGTACAAGGACAGGATTTAATATTGTCAGTACCTGTCAGAGATGACTTACCCAGGATTTTAGCTTCCTACCCTGTAATCTACTCTGACAAAGCATCAAGTTTTAAATATGCATAAGGATCCAAAGAAGGTAGGTGGATACCTATAGGAATCAATGATTTAAAAGAAATTAAGCAAGGTGTCATATCTTATGGCTTGCATTCAGTATTTGTTAGGGGGATGGTAAAGACATGGGCTTCTAGCAATAAGGCTACACCACACGACTGGCTTCAATTAGTTTCAGCAGTCCTGGATGATGGGCCCCAACTGCTGTGGAAATGTTATTTATGAGAAGACGCAAAAATTTTAGAACAACAGGGAAAAGCAAAAGGACTTGAGGCTTCCCAAGATCAAATTCTTGGCGAGGGCACTGATGCTGACCACAGGCTCAAGCTCTTTGCAGTGAACAAATCTTGTCCCTATGCCACAAAGCAGCCTTGAATGCTTAGGACAGGATTCAAGAACTAGGAAAACAAATTGAATCATACACCAGTGTTAAAACAGGGCCAAAGAGAACCCTTTAGTGACTTTTTACAAAGATTAACTAAGGCTTTACTGATGTGGGAGTCCCCTCTGTGTGTTGCTTGTATTGGTTAATGAATAAAGAAACTGCTTTGGCCTGATAGGGCAAAACTTAGGTAGGCAGAGAAGAAAGAACTGAATTCTGGAAGGAAGAAAGCAAGGTCAGAGAGAGAAGCCATGGATCTTCTGCCTGAGACAGACACCGGTTAGAATTTTACCTGTTAAGCCACTGCCATGTGGTGACACACAGATTAATAGAAATGGGTTAAATCAAGATGTGAGGGTTAGCCAATAAGAGGCTAGAGCAAATGGACCAAGCAGTATTTTAACTAATACAATTTCTGTGTGGTTATTTCAGGACTAAGCTAGCCTGGTAACCGGGATGAACAAGCAGCCTCTCCCTGCAACAGCTTTACAAATAAGAGTAATAGACCCAGATGCTAGATGAGTACTTATCGAATCTCTGGCATTTGAAAATGCCAACGTAGAATGCAAAAAGATGCTTGGTCAAATGAATCCTGCATACAATGAACACTGAGACATTTGACTATAATACTGAATCTTGGGTAGGAGAAGCAATTTCTAAAGGAATGAGGAGACATCAAAATGCCAAATGTTTTAATTGTGGTAGAATAGGACATCTGAAAAGGGATTGTAGACAAGGAATTCCTAGAATTCCTCTGGGAATGGCAAAAATAAAAGGTATCAACCTTCTGGATTATGTAGAAGGTATGGTAAAGGTCGACATTGGACCAATGAATGCAGATCAACAAAAGATAGACAAGGCAACCTGATAACATTGGGAAACTCCTTGGCAGCGGGGGGGGGGCTCTCACAGGCCCACAAGTCAAAAGTGGTCCAGTCATTCCCAGTCACTGTGGAGGACATGTCTCACCAGGAAAATTAAAAAATCCAGAGCCTTCTGTAAAAAAAACCTATACTGTTCTGGATGATGGACTAAACATGGAGGATGAATCAAAAATTCCAATAGGAAGTAGGAAATGTATATTCTGGCAGACTTCTAAATGATCAAAAATCAAAGCTAAGAGTATGTATAAATGGCATTGTAATTGTGGGTTTGATAGACATGGATGCAGATGTGACTATCTTACTTCAGAATCTTGGTATACAAATTGGCCTCTTCAAGAGGCAGATGTTCAGTTCCTAGGAATTGGAACCCTATCTCAAGTAAAACAAAGTACCAGATGGGTTGAATGCATAGGGCCAGAAGGACAGAGAGGAAGGCTGAGGCTGCATGTGGCTAATATTGCAGTGAATTTATGGGATCATGACCTGCTGCAGCAATGGAATACTCAGATTGACATTCTTTTTTTTTTTTTTTTTTTCGAGACAGGGTTTCTTTGTGGCTTTGGAGACTATCCTGGAACTAGCTCTGTAGACCAGGCTGGTCTCGAACTCACAGAGATCCGCCTGCCTCTGCCTCCTGAGTGCTGGGATTAAAGGCGTGCGCCACCACTGCCCGGCCTCAGATTGACATTCTTTTTTTTTTTCTTTTTCGAGACAGGGTTTCTCTGTGGCTTTGGAGCCTGTCCTGGAACTAGCTCTGTAGACCAGGCTGGGCTCGAACTCACAGAGATCCGCCTGCCTCTGCCTCCCGAGTGCTGGGATTAAAGGCGTGCGCCACCACCGCCCGGCTTAGATTGACATTCTTACAGTCCCAGAAACTCATATTTCTGGGAATGATATTATAAGGTACTATACACAAAGGTCACCAGCAATTCAGGCTGTATAAGAACACAAAGCAACTAGCAAACCTTTAGAGGTACCAATGACCCTACCTTTAAAATGGTTAACTGAGAAACCAATATGGGCTAGACAGTGGCCTTCAACAGAAGACAAACTGCAGGCTTTAGAACAGCTGGTATAGGAGCAACTAGATATTCACCACATTGAAGAATCAACCAGCCTTTGGAATTATCCTGTATTTGTTGTTAAAAAGAAATCTGTTAATGGAGAATGGTGACAGATCTAAGAGCTGTCAACAAGGTAATTCAACTTATGGACCCTCTACAATCTGGAATTCCTCTACTTTCTCTATTACCAAAAGAACAGCATCTTAAAGTTATTGATTTAAAATATTGTTTCTTTACTATACCTTTACAAGAAAAGGACAGAGAAAAATTTGCCTATTAGGCAAAATTCTCAGCCTATTAGGAGATAACAGTGGACCATTCTTCCACAGGGAATGCTCAATAGCCCTACCCTATGCCAATACTTTGTAAGTCAGCCATTCGAAGTAATACATAAAAATTTTCCTAAACCTATAATTTATCATTACATGGATGACGTCTTGCTATCTGATTCAAATGTAGATACTTTAGAAAGAATGTATGAAAAAGTAAAGAAAGTTTTGCCAAAATGGGGATTACAAATCGCTCCTGAAAAAATACAGAGAGGAAATTCTGTCAATTACCTAGGTTATAGAATAGGTTTACAGAAAATTAGAACACAAAAGACACAAATTAGGAGAGACCAACTGATGATTCTTAGTGACTTTCAAAGATTGTTAGGAGACATTTCCTGTCTATGACCAGCTGTTGGGATAACAGCCGATATAGTTCATTTAAACAAAACCTTAGATGGTGACAAAGACTTAAATAGTCCAAGAGAATTAACAGCTGAAATGGAATTGATTGTTGTTGAAGAAAAATTACACGAGGCACCTGCAGATAGGGTGAATACAAATCTTAATTGTATTCTAGTCATATTACCTTCCAGAATTCCCCTACAGGAATTTTAATGCAAAGGGAAGATATTATCTTAGAATGAATCTTTTTACCAATAAACCAAGTAAAAAATTAAAAACTTATGTGGAAAAAGTTTCTGAATTAGTTATAAAAGGAAAATTAAGACTTCGTCAACTAGCAGGTATAAACCCAGCAGAGATTATAGTGACTTTTACTACTGATGAAATTAAAAAATTATGGGAAGACAATGAACCTTGGCAAGGAGCTTATGCTAACTTTTTAGGAGAGATTCATAGCAATTATCCCAAAGGCAATAGAATTAATCTTATAAAGAGAACTACTTGGATTCTTCCCCGCATTGTATGGGACACACCAATAACTGGAGCCAATACATTTTATACTGATGGAAATAAACCAGGAAAGGCAGATTACAAATCAGAAGATTTAAGTAATGTGGAACAAAGCCCTTATAATTCTGTCCAGAAGGCAGAATTATATGCTATTCTCATAGTAATAAGGGATTTTAAAGAACCTCTCCATATAGTTACTGATTCATAATATGCAGAAAGAGTTGTCTTACATATTGAAACTGCTGAATTAATACCAGATGATACAGAATTGACTTCATTATTCTTACAGGTTCAAGATATAATCAGGAATAGTCTTTGTCCCATATACATAACACACATCTGATCCCATATGGGTCTGCCAGGTCCTCTAGCACAAGGTAATGAGAAATTGATCTATTATTGATTGGAAATGTTTTGAAAGTCTCAGAATTTTATCAGAAACATCACATCAATAGCAAAGGTTTAAAGAAAGAGTTTCCTACTACATGGCAACAAGCTAAAGAGATTATAAAGAGATGTCCAACTTGTTCTTTCTATAACCAAACACCGCTACCTGCAGGGAGTAACCCAAAGGATACTCAAAGAAATCAAATTTGGAAGATGGATATGTTTCACTTTGCAGATTTTGGAAAAATAAAATATATATACCATATCATCGACACTTATTCAGGCTTTCAATGGGCAACTGCTTTGAGCTCAGAAAAGGCTGATTCAGTAATCATGCATTTATTAGAAGTTATGGCCATCATGGGTATACCTGCACAAATAAAAACAGATAATGGCCCAGCATATGGCTCTAAGAAAATGAAACAGTTTTTTGTTTATTATAATATAAAGCATATTACAGGTATACAAAATAATCCTACAGGTCAGACAGTTATAGAAAGACCAAATTGAACTATAAAGGATATGTTAAACAAACAGAAAGGGATGGAAAATACCCCAGAAATATATTACATAATACTCTAATTCATCTTGAATTTTCTTAACGCTAATGAGAAAGGAACAACAGCAGCAGAGAGACATTGGATAATGGAAAAGTCTTCTGAATTAAATCAGCCAGTGTATTTCAAGGGTGTGTTAACCTCACAATGGAAACCAGGAGATGTGCTACACTGGGGAAGGGGTTTCACTCTTGTTTTCACAGGAGAAGAAAAGTTTATGGATACCATCAAAATTAATAAAGATTTGGTTTGAAAAAGAGAAATCTCTTGAGAAAGAGAAATGACGGCTCATCCACAGAGGTGACAACCATACAGGTGGTAAGGAAACCTCAGAAGGGTTGGGCAGGGTTCTGTTCTTGTCTTTGCAGGAAAATACTCATCTTCAAAAAATCAAGAGACCCTGGACATCTATATGCCTAAAGAGGAAAAGATAATTATCCAGATAGGATCACAAAGCAAAGAGAATTATGACTTATGAGTACAGGTCATCTGAGAGTAAGAATCTCTGAATGCAAACTAGAATAATAGACATGATTTACTTAAAAATCAAAGCTGGCTTTGGAGTTGAACAATGGCTCTGTCCTTCTCTAAATCCAAGCATGTTGTTAAAATAAAAATTCAGAGTTTCTATCTCATGTCAGGAGCCATGTATGGAACAGAAAGAAGAAAGAATTTAGAAAAAATTTTACTTTTTGGAGAGATGGCTCAGAGGTTAAGAGCACTGGCAGCTCTTCCAGAGGTCCTGAGTTCAATTCCCAGCAAACACATGGTGGTTCACAACCATGTGTAATGAGATCTGGTGACTTCTTCTGGCCTGCAGGCATACAAGCAGGCAGAACACTATGCACATAATAAATACATCTTTAAAAAAATTTTACTTTTCAGGGCTGGAAAGATGGCTCACAGGTTAAGGGCACTGGCTGTTCTTCTAGAGGTCCTGAGTTCAATTCCCAGCAACCACAAGGTGGCTCACAACCATCTGTAATGAGATCCAGCACCCTCTTCTGGCATGTAGGCATACATGCAGACAGAACACTATATACATAATAAATAAATCTTTAAAAAGATGTATTTGTTTTTTAAAAAATTTTACTTTTCTTCATACCTATTTTTGTCTCAATTGTACCTTTCATTGAATATATGTCTGTATAAATAATGTTTAAGTTTTCCACAATGAACAATGAATTTTCCTTTAGTAATCTTTGCAGTTTCCAGGAAGAAGATGGGGCTCCACAACAACTCCACCTGGTTGATATGATATCATGATGCTGATAGCGCTGCTATAAGACTTGTTTTGGGTATCAGCTGCTCAAGATGGTTCCAACTTGGTTAGCTGAAATGGTGCACCTTTTTACAATGTTTTGACCAAAACTCCAAATAGGAACCTCAGAAAAACCCTACAGAATACTCAGAGACTATTTGTAATTACACCACACAGTAATCTTGAAACTTAGCCATCATTATACTTTCACAGGATCCCTTAGAAAGACCATCACCCCCATGACAGCTGGAAGTAATTCTAGAAGACGATGTCCCCTCTCTGAACAAAGTTTGTCCTCAGGGTTAGGGACAACAATTAGGGGTTGATTATAATTGGTATAAGGTTGGGGGAAATTATGTAGGCTCAGGGATCTCTTTAGAAGAAAAAAAGGGAAATTGGATGAGATAAGAGATTAGTGTGAGCTTACTCACACTAATAATAATAGTGACTAATAGAGTGAATACTTGTGAGCTATTGTTTATAAGCAATTTACATTGCTATAGATTCTTGTATATTGATACAAGCTTAAATTATATTGAATATCTTCCTAATTTGTCTACAATATTTGTATACCCAGGCAAAGTTATTTTGTCATATTTTATGCATGCATGCTTCTACTTCTGCTTAAGACATTTTGTATATTGATACAATTTTAGGATATATTTATCATATTGCAATATACAGTTCTACCTCTGATCAAGATACTTATACATTGTTTACCTTTCGGCTTGTGTTTTTTTTTTTTTTTGTATCTCAGTTTTCAAGTCCTGAATAGTTTCTGTTATATATTTGAGCTCTATTTCTTGGTTTTCTTTGATTTGCTGATATCTTCTAATTTTTTGTTTGTTTTTTCTTCCACTTCTTTAAGGTAATTTCTCATTTCATTTTTAAGAATTTCAGATATTATCTTGTGGTTATTTTTAGATCATTATCTTCTGGGTCATTCATATTTGGTTGTTCCGGTCTTACTTTTGTAGGGTCTTTGGGTTTCACTGGTATTGTGTTGCTCTTTGTGGTGTAACTTGTGATCTTACCTTTTCTACTCATCTTTTCCTCTAATAGGTGTGGTTGGTGCTGTCTGAGATTCTGTTGAATAATCCTCTAGGTGCCAGTAGATCAAAAGCTAAGATGGTTTTCCTCGTGGTATAGTCAGTGTCACAGTTCTAGTTACCCCGTTGGTTATTGCTGTTCCTGGAGGTAGCTCAGTGCTCCTGTGTTTTGGTCTGCTCCCTTGGAGTTTGCTGTCTCAAGCCTACTTTGGCCTAGGCTGCTGGCTTTGATCTGTTTCTGTAAATCTTGGTCTGGATCTCCTCTTGCAGAAGTTCCTAGTTTGGAGTTAGACCTATTCTTGTGGCTATCCCTGACTCTGGATCTGGTCACTGGTTCAATCTTGATCTGCTTGTGTCCCGGGACCGGGTTTGCTCCTGGCTTCTGCTCCTGGTGGAGCTTGTTCTCTCTGTGTCTTAGATAACTGGTTCAGTCCCACTCTGGTTCTGGTTGAGGACTCTGAGTCAGGTCGTTGGCTCAATCCTGGTCTCTCAGTGTCCCAGCACTAGGTTGGCTTCCAAATTCTAGAATAGCATTTTTCAATGTTTCAACATTCAAACTTCAGATTACTTATCTGCTACAATCAAGGCTTCCTGTGTTCTAGTCTTTTCTTTCTTTCCTTCCTTCCTTCCTTCCTTCCTTCCTTCCTTCCTTCCTTCCTTCCTTCCTTCCTTCCTTTTTTTCTTTGTGACAGGGTTTTTCTGTAGCTTTGGAGTCTGTCCTGGAACTCACTCTGTATAACCCTGATCTATTCCTGAGAGAATGTTGGGCACTGAAGACACTCCAGTTGAAGCTTGTTTTCTTCTTGGCAAAACTGGCCTTTGGGCAAGGAACTGCCCATGCTTCGACCACTGACAAAATGCATAATGTCTGGACAGGACAAACAGGATACAAGAAAAAAGACTATCAAATCCTGCCAAGACAGATTAAGATGGTTTTGAACAATTTCCTGCCTCTGAAAATGGTCTGTCAATTACTCTAGGCCTTAGCCAATATTGGTTGCTCCAACATTGCAAATGAGACTGGGGGATTGCCCAGGTAGCCAGTTGTTCTCTGTCATTTGTTGCACATTTTGGAAGTTGCTTGATTGCACTTCCTGCTTACTCAAGTAATATTTCCCTTCTTGGGTCTTTAATGAGGTTGAAGACTAGATAGTCAGAGTTACTTTTCTCTCATGACTTGGTCATGTTATTTATAATACAAGACTTAGACTCCTACGGATAGATAATTATTGAAACATTTATCACATCTCTTGCTTGATATTGCTTATGCTGGTTGTAATTCTAATTTTTATACTTGATATCTGTTCTTATTGTATATAATTTTGTATTAGGCTTAGAACTCTCTTATTTAAACAAAAGGGGGAGGTGCTGTAGGAAAATCCTTAAGCCAGTAGCCTTTAAGTTACCCACCCACTTGGGCGAAGCATGCTCCCTCTCTCTTCCCACTGCTGGATTCCCAGTTCTAGCAGAGGACTGTGATCTGTGAGTCTACCCCTAAATAAATAACCCTTTATTATACTCAGTGCTGAGCTACTGTGGGATTTCTTTTTAACGTCCCTCTTCAGATAGATAGATGGATGGATGGATGGTTGGATGGATGGGTGAGTGGGTGAATGGATGGGTGGATGGATGGATGGGTGGGTGGGTGGATGGATAGATGGGTGGGTGAGTGGACGGGTGGATGGATGGATGGATGGGTGGGTGAGTGGTTGGATGGATAGTGAGTTGTAGGACCATATTTCTACATGGCATGGCGGCCAGAATCTCAGGCCATAGTTTGCACCTGCTGCACCTGAGGTGGTCACGTAGCTTTCCAGACAGGCTGTTGCTACCCTAACAAAGGGTCAGGATGTTGTTTTGCTCCTTCTTTGTAATTTGGAGGATGTCTGAAAAGAGGTGTTAATTCAACCTATGTGACAGAGCTGGCATACAGAGCAGGAAGATAGGGAGACGTGACAAAATGGGCATAGAAAGGTGTGGTCAAAGGTGTGGACGTGACTAAAGCCATTCACCTGGTTACCTAGGAAACAGAATGCTAATAAGTTTACCCGTCAGTTTACATTTTGGTATAAAGGCTGTTTGGAGAATAAACACAGGAAATTTTCAGGATGTAAACTCAAGATTTCATGAGGGATCACTAAAAATCTCCCTCCCAATAAAGCCATGTGAGTTGTGTCTTTATTCCTGCGCATCCACACTGGTCCAAAAAATAGTTTATGTTGGGGCTAACACCGGACAGTGAGTGGGTGGGTAGATGGGTGAATGGATGGATAGGTGGATGGGAAGGTGGGTGGGTGGATGGATGGATAGATAGATGGATGTGTAAGTGGGTGGGTGGATGGGTAGGTGGGTGGACAGTCTGTTTCAGGCTTGCTTTTCCAGAAACATGGCCATCCTCTCGGAAATCTGTATGTTCCATCACTGTCTGGGAGAATTTGGTTATAAAGTGGGTTTTGTGTTCAGAAAGAGAAAGCAGGATGAGGAAAAGGGAGGAGGAACAGAGGCGTTCCAGAAGGAACATGGGTGTGCACGTCGCAGGGCATCTGAGGAGGGCAGTGTCCTGAGCACTGGCACAGCAGAGGAGTGTGTGTCTGTGGGCCCAGGTCTGAATGCTGACCTCCAGGTGGCTGAGAGCTTCTGGAGGGCCCACAGGGCTGTGCTTTGAATGAGGACAGCAATTGTGCAAGAATGGACAGCCTTGCCCCAGCCTGTGTCTCCTGGCCTGAGTCATGCTGAAAGGAAGAGAGAATGAGAACCCCGAACCCTCTTGGATATCCAGCTGCCAAGGCCTCCAGTGTGACGTGGGTGAAGTCATCACAGATGAGCTCAGCAGAGGCACCTGGGGACACGGTAAGAGGCCAGCAAAGGCTGAGACTGGCTGGCTTCTGGAATCCAGAGGGCCAGGGTGAGCTCAGTCTTGGAGTGACCACCCAGGCACACCCTGCTGGAAGGTCAGCCTTTCACTGACAGCTCCTCCGGGGTGCTTACTTCTTTGGCTCCCTCAAGGACCTGCCCTAACTTTTCAGCTGGTCCCTGATGTCTGCTTCTCAAATGTGCACGCTCGATGTGGGTGGAGCTAGGGAGTGCTAGTGGCTCCCTGCAAATACCACCTCCAGTCAGGAGAAAGAAGAAGATTTCTTCTAGATAGAATAAGATACAATTCAGAGGTGCAAGGCCATGTAGTTTCCAGAGCCTCCTAACACCCTGGGGATGAAATCAGAACAAGCCTTGGCACTGGCAGGCTCACATGTCTGGGTCCTTGGATGTCTGTTGTGCTTGGGGTGGGAGTATGGATGACAAAGGACATTCTCAGGTACCTGCTTCCTTCTGAGAGCTCAGATTGGGAACCAGACATCCGGGGGGGGGGTAAGGGCGGAGCTTCCAGCTGGCCCAGAAAGGAAGGAAGCCAGATGGGTCTCCCACAGACCTTGGTGGCCACCAGCGACTTCTCAGCTCGGTCCTCCAGGGCTCTCTGGGAGACTTCATGCATCCAAACTTCAATCTGTTACCTAGAGCATGTCTTGCTGGCATTTAGCATAGTCATTGGCTGAGTCATGCCCCTCCTCTGAACTCCAGCTTCCTCAGCTCTGAAGTATGGGAGGGCTAAAGGTGGGGCTAAGACGATAGAGTATACTTACTTAGCCTACCCAAGGCCCTGAGTTCATCCCAGCACCTCATAAAGCAGGTTTAGTGGCACACACTTCTAATCTCAGGACTAGGGAAAGAGAGGCAGGTGGATCAGTGATTCAAGGTCATCTTTGGCTACTTAGCAAGTTCAAAGCCTGGCTGGGGAGCATGAAGCCCTGTCTGAAAGAAGAAAAATAAAACCCTAAAGTGTTGGGGCAGTGGTGGTGCACACCCTTAATTTCAGTACTCAGAAGGCAGAGACAGGCAGATCTCTGTGAGTTTGAGGCAGCCTGATCTGCAAAGCGAGTTCCAGAATAGCCAGAGCTGTTATAGAGAGAAACCCTGTCTCAAGAAACAAAACAAAACAAACAAATCCCTAAAGTGAAGCCAGCCTGGTGGTATGTGTCTTTAATCCCAGCACTGGGGAGGTAAAAGCAGACAGATGTCTGTGAGTTCAAGGACAGTCCGGTCTACACAGCAAGTTCTATACCAGGGCTACATAGTGAGACCCTATCTCAAAAAAAAAAAAAACAAACCCAAAAAACAAAAAACAACAAAAACCCAAAACCTAAAAAATTAAAGTATGGATAATAGCAAGATAGGTACAAGAAGACAGTGGGTACACAGCGCTGGGCACAACGTCTCTTGGCTAAAGTTGAATGCTGGTCGTCTGGTTAATACCAGTGCATGTGTGCAGCGGTCATTACCCCTTGTCTCGCTGCTCGTTCACAGCACCAGCTGCAGCAGACATGCTGTCTCTGGGCTCTGCAGGCCGAAAGGCAAAGCCCCATCTCCCGCCAGGAATTCCCTGTACCTGTTCAGCCTCTCAGAGTGGTCCCCTCTCCAGGGTACAGAGTGGCCTTTTCTCAGCTGCTGCTACCAACAGGCTTACAGCATGACACACAGCACCAGTGGTGGCTCTTGTGGCCAGAACCATGCCTGGAGAAGAGCCTGGTTCTAAGCACCACCGGGCTGCTTGCTGGCAGCCAGAGGCTCATCCCGAGTCATCACTGAGGCAGCTGTGCTTGGGGAGGCCTTCCTTCGAGACAAGGTGAAGAGTTAGGGATGAGGAGACATGGAGAGTCAAGAGGCTATAGACCCGCACACACTCTCTAAACCCTAAGGTACCCAGAGGAAGTAAGGTCCCCAATCCTGGGGTGGAAAGAGTCTGTGAGCTCCTCTGGTTTTTGAGTTGACAGCTATTCTGCTGCGGCAGGGGCAGAGGTGCCGTGAGATCCCTAGGATAAGGGGTTCTGAGGTGGACACTCTTGGGGCCTGAGGCCTCACAATATGGCAGGCAGGTGAGGAGTCAATAACTGAAGCCGATTTCCAGAAGACTTTTGTTATCTTCAGGTGCATGACCTCCCTCTAAAATTTATTCACATGTGTGCGTGCGTGCATGTTTGTGTGTGTGTGTTTGTATGCTTGCCACATGTATGCAGTGCCTGCAGAGACAGAAGAGGGCATCAGATTCCTCTTGGGCTGGAGTTACAGATGAGCCACCAAGTGTGTGCTGGGAATGGAACCCAGGTCCTCTGCTAGAGCAGCCAGTGCTCTTAGCTACTGAGTCATCTCTCTAAGCCTGAGGGTACAAACTTTGTGTCCCAACTGCCCACAACTCCATTTCCTGTGGGTTTTTTTGGGTTCCCCCTGCCTGCCTTTCCATCAGTTCATCAGAGGACCGATGGGTTGTGATCGCATTGGTGGTTGCCAATCATCTGTTGGCTACCTGTGATCAGATGCTTTCTGCTGCCCAATTAACTGTGCTATGGTGGTAGGAGCTTGTGGGCCCTCAAAGGGGCAATTGCCTATGGGTGCTGGCCTGGGGAAGATGTGTCCATCTGTGTATATGAAAGAAGCAAAGTTTCCCAGGAATCTGGCAGAGACCTGAGCTCTGGGCCTTAATCAGTTTGTTTTGGCTGCCTGCCAGCTAGCCAGGTTCTGGGAGACCCCCAAGCCCTTCTCTGTCCTCTTTGCTTCCCTAGCGCTGCACTATTGTGTGTGGAGGTCATGAGCGTCACACATGTGTCCCCAGCCCCTGAGCCTCTGTCATAGGTTCTGTGTGTGCTTGCCGGATGACCCCGAGGGAAAGATACCAGCCTCATCCAGCTTAGGGAAGTGAGGTGTTGCATAATTCGCCCCCAAATTTCCCTCCTCTGGCTGTGCTGGCCTTGATTTGAGATGCAGGGGCATTTGCCAATGAGCCAACTTCCTTGAGAGTCTAAGTGGCTGCTGAGTGTTTGTTGACTCTAAGTAAATGTTGGGGACTCATTTCCTGCCCCTGTAGCTGGCAGGATTGGAAAGGAGCTCATCCTCTGTGTAAAAACTTTGCCTCTGGAGGAGCCTGGCCTAGCTGAATCTCAGTTCTTAAAATAGCAACAGCAGAGGCTGGGGAAATGTCTCGGTGGGTTAAGTGCTTGCCACACAAGCCTGAGGATCCATGTTAGATTCCGGTGCTCATGTGAAAAGCCAGTGTGGTGGTGCATGGTCGGGTCCCCGCCCCCAGGAGGGGGACATGCCTGGGGCTCACTGGGGTAGCCAGCCTAGCCCAATTAGAGAGCTGCAGTTTCTGTGAGAGACCCTGTCTCACAAAAGTAAGGTGGTAGGTGGATCTCTGAGTTCAAATCAGCCTGATCTACAGAGTGAATTTCAGAACAGCCAAGGCTACACAGAGAAAACCTGTCTCAAAAAACAACAGCTGGGTGGTGGTGGTGCACACCTTTAATCCCAGCACTTGGGAGGCATAGGCAGGAAGATCTCTGTGACTTCGAGGCCAGCCTGGTCTACAAAGTGAGTTCCAGGAAAGCTAGGGCTACACAGAGAAACCCTGTCTTGAAAAGTCACCACCACCACTACCAACAACAACAAAAAGAAAGAACAACAACAATAATAAAGTTCAGTGGAAGGGCTGGAGAGATGGCTCCCTAGTTAAGAGCACTTGCCGCTGTCATAGAGGACTGAGTTTGGTCCCAGGACTCACAGCTGCCTATAATTGTATGCCCCCAGCAAGCACTTGCCTATCTAGCTCCCTCACACCCAGACACAGACATGTAAATTTTAAGAACAAATACAAGGAGGAGACTAATAGAGGAAGACACCCAACTTTAATCCCTGACCTTTGCATACATACGCATGTCGAATGTACGGCCACATGTACACATGCATATATACACACATGCACACATAAACACAAGTTTATATAACACATGCATGCAAATACTAATACATACATACACACAAACGTATATATACACATGCAGACATACACACATGCATATATACACATATCCACACATTCATATATACACATGTGCACACAAGCACACATACACAGTAACACTCAGAGCAGCACTAGCTTGCCCTTTGGCCATTCACAACTCCTGTGGTCTGGAACATTCCAAGAAAGCAAGGGGCTCAGCTATTTCTAAGCACATTTTTCACAGACAGAAGTTGAGGCTCAGGGAGGCGCTCTAAATAGGAACCAGGTGTAGCTTCCAACCTGGGCTCCTTCTTGCTTTTCAGCCAGTTCACCATGGGCAGGTTCCTTGGTCTCTCCAGGCCTCAGTTTCCCCTCTTTAAACGTGTGCTAAGGGACTGGGAGAATGACTCCGCAGGTAAAGTCTGCCAGCACCAAATATAACAGCTGGGGTCTGATCCCGGGGTCTACATGGAGGAAGGAGAGAACCAACTCCTGCCAGTTGTCCTCTGACCTCCACATTCAAGCTGAGGCACTCATGCCCTCCCTCTAGAGATTAAATAAAAATGTAGACTTAATGCATGGTGTAGTCAGAGAAAAATAGGAACTTTTCACACTGAAACACCTTCTAGGCAGCACAGTTATCGCTGATGGGCATTTTGGTTTTTTTGAATTGAGATGTCATATAGCCCATGCTGTCCCCAAGTCTGGGATGTATCCCACGCTGCCTTGAACTCCTAATGTTCCTGGAGGCATACATCATCATGCCCTACTATTGCTAGTGATGCAAGGGCTAGCTCTTTAAGAACAGCACACATGACACCAGCCCATGGTTTCATGTTTGGGTACTCACCCACCTCAAGGCCGGCTGCACCAACCTCATGGGTCTTGGGCTTCAACCCAGCAGACACATACTTCATCTGAGAGTCTGCTCACATTCGTGACCTTTGTACTACATGTCTTACAAAAAATAGGAAACGTGGGGCTGGAGAGGTGGCCTAGTGGCTAAGAGCACTGGCTGCTCTTACAGAGAACCTGGGTTCAGTTTCCAGCTCCCACATGGTTGTGCATAACTGCAATTCCAGTTCCAGGGGACCCAGTACCCTCTTCTCGCCACCCCAGGTATCAGGCATGCATGTGGTATGCATACAGAAGACTCAGACACATTAAAAAAAATGACAAATCTTTTAAAAATACACAAAGTCAGAAAAGTGGAACCCCTAGAGCCCCTTGCCACCCAGGGAAAAGGGAGAACTCCATCTGTCATGCGAGCCCTGCACTGCCCATCATGACTGCTCCAAATCAGACGTGGTCACTGAGTGTGCCCCCAACACAGTGAGCACGGAAGGCCAGTGGAGATGAGCGAGCAGGAACTCATGCAAGTGTCCAGACTTCGCGTGGAAAAAGTAAAATAACCAAGAACGTCAGCACTTTGGAGGCTGAGGCAGGAGGATTGCAACAAGTTCCAGTCTACTTTACAGTAAGAGACGTGCCACCTGACGGCCCTGCTCATGGAAGTCACTGAAGCCGTGTCCCCACCTTGAAGGCTCTTGCAGCCCCTGCCAGCAGGGCCGAGCCAAGGCTTTCTAGAAGCATCTGTGAGCCAAGAGTCAATATCCAGTACAGTAGCTGTGACTCACCGGGGTGGCGGTTCACCTCAGTGTCAACTGGATTGGATCTGGGTTCGACCAACCGTCGCACCTCTGCGTGGGTCTGTGAGAGCGTGTTCTAGAAGGATCATCCTGAGGCAGCCCTGACACAAAGAGGTCTGACAAGAAAGCGACTGTGCTCGCCTGCCCTCTTTCAACAGGACACCTGTTGGCGACGGAGTCTATGTTGTCGCTGCCTCCTTTGCTGACGTCAGGACCCAGTTTATTCAGCCTTTCCATATGGACTGAGGACTACCTGCTCCCCAGGAAGCCCCCAGGCCTTCAGCACCGGCCACGTGGATGGAGCTCTTTCAGTCCTGGTTGGACAACCCAGTCTGTGTTCTGTAAGCCCATCTAAGGAATCCCCTTTGGTCATGTGTGTTATCCTACGGGTTCTGTTCCTCTAGAGAATCCTGACTAATACAACCAGTGTGGGGTCAAGGGTCAGACATGAGATGCGGGTCACTCTCTATGACCCAGTGACTTACTGACAAAACTCTCACCCGGCCTGAAAAACACTTGAGGAAATGTTCAACATCCTTAGTCATCAGAGAAATGCAAATCAAAACAACTCTGAGATTCCATCTTATGCTTGTAAGAATGGCCAAGATCAAAAACACTGATGACAACTTATGCTGGAGAGGTTGTGGGGAAAATGGAACACTTCTGCATTGCTGGTGGGAATGCAAGATGGTACAACCCCTTTGGATGTCAGTGTGGCGATTTTTCAGAAAATTAGGAAACAACCTTCCTCAAGACCCAGTAATACCACTTTTGGGTATATATCCAAAGGATGCTCAGTCGTGCCACAAGGACATGTGCTCAACTATGTTCATAGCAGCATTGTTTATCATAGCCAGAACCTGGAAACAACCTAAATGCCCCTCGATTGAAGAATGGATTTAAAAAAACGTGGTACATTTACACAATGGAGTACTACACAGCAGAAAAAAACGACAGCTTGAATTTTGCAGGAAAATGGATGGAACTAGAAAGTATTATTTTGAGTGAGGTAACTCAGACCCAGAAAGACAATTATCACATGTACTCACTCATAGGTGGTTTTATTTTTTTTTATTTTTTTTAAGATTTATTTATTTATTATGTATACAACATTCCTTCCATGTCTGCCTGCATGCCAGAAGAGAGCACCAGATCTCATTATAGATAGCTGTAAGCCACCATGTGGTTGCTGGGAATTGAACTCAGGACCTCTGGAAGAACAGTCAGTTCTCTTAACCTCTGAGCCATCTCTCCAGCCCCATAGGTGGTTTTTAAACATAAAACAAAGAAAACCAGCCTACAAACCACAGTCCCAGAGAACTTAGACAACAATACGGACACTAAGAGAGACCTACATAGATATAATCTACATGGGAAGTAGAAAGTATAAAAAGACAAGATCTCCTGAGTAAATTGGGAGCATGGGGACCTTGGGGGAGGATTGAAGGAGGGAGGGGATGGGCAGGGATAGGAGCAGAGAAAAATGTAGAGCTCAATAAATATCATGGGAAAAAAAAGAAAAAAAAATGTGGGTTGATTAAGTTATAAGAGCGAGTTGGAAACAAGTCTAACCTAAAGGTCAAGCTTTAATAAACAAAACAAAAACAAAAAACCCTCTCACCTGGCTTGTTGTTTTTGAACTCTGTCAGCCCCAGAGAAGATGCTTCTTCCGGGGGACGTAGCAGAGGCTCATGGAGCTGGACTCCAACGTGTTTCTGAGTCAGCAAGTGACAAGGGAGTCATGGTGCTGCTGGTTGGGTGACTAACCAGAGAAACAAAACACTCTGGTAGCTCCAGAATGGGGAAACCAGCGGCTGTTTCTCAGTGAGGAGTGAGAGACGGCATCTGAGCACAGCGGTGCAGGGGCCACAGTGAGAGTGGCTGTTGGTATCTCCACACCCTGGGGCTAAAGGCAATGGAGGGGCTGGTGAGATGGCTCAGCAAGGAAAAGCATTTGCCCTGCCAGTCTGAGTCCAGCTGACATAAGGTGGAAGGAGAGAACCAGCTCCGAGAAGTGGTCCTCTGCCCGAACACATGTGCTGTGTGGGGTTCCACTCCCACTCCCTCACACACACAAGAAAGCTAAAACCAAATTTTAAGTCATTGGGAAATGACAACTTTGTCAGTCATTACCCAGAACACTCAGTGGTGAATATTTGGGTCACCTCACATGGTCAAGGACCAGCATCATCTGAGGAGCCTTCCTGAGGGCATAGGGAAGGCAGTTACAAAGATCAGCTATACGGGCCTGCAAGGTGGCTGGGGGTTGTGAGTAAAGATGCTTGCCCCCAAGCTGATGACCAGGAACCACTGGACGGAGAGAACATGTTCCCACAAGTTGCCTCCTGACCTCCATACATGCACTATAGTGTGTGTATACATACACACACATGTGCACGTGCACATAAATGAGGACACTGAATGAAAACAAAATTTATGTATTGGTTTTTGAGATAGGGTTTCTCTGCATTGCTCTAGCTGTCCTGGAATTCATTCTGTAGACAAGGCTAGTCTCAAATTCAGAGATCCATATGCCTCTGCCTCCCAAGAGCTGGGATTAAAGAAGTACATCACCACTGCCTAACTAAAATATATTTTTTAACCAACTGTCAAACCAGATGGTGTTAGTGCACACCTTTAATCCTAGCACTTGGGAAGCAAAGGCAGGCAGATATCAGTGAGTTCAAGGTCAGCCTGGTCTACAAAGTGAGTTCCAGGACAGCCAGGACTGTTACACAAAGAAACCCTGTCTCAAAAAACCAAACCAAACCAAAACAAAACAAAACCAAACAAACCTAGTTTGGTAGCACACACCTTTAATCCTGGCACTCTGGAGGCAGAGGCAGGTAGATGGATTTCTGTGAGTTCGAGGGCAGCATGACTTACATAGCAAGTTCTAGGCCAGCCATGCTACAGTGTGAGACTCTGTCTCAAAAATCAACCAAACAACCAGAAGAAGAAGAAAGAAGAGGAAGAAAGACAGAAAGAAAAAGAAAGAACCCAGCCATGAGCATGGCATGGAGGCCCACAGGTAATCTGATCACTAGGGAAGGTCGAGCCGCTAAGGGGATCTGACTTTACCCCACAACGTGGGAACTTCAGAAGATGACAGACTCAGAACTTTCTCCTTCTAGAAAGAGATCAGGGTGTTCGGGGCTGAGCTGGACAGATGGATCGTGTCTGACAGGATTATGGCTTCTGCTGCCATTGTTGGGAGATTAAGGGTGGTTTTAGGAGGTGTGCCTGGATTCAAAATCCAGAAGGAGTGGATTTGTGGTGGTTTAATTTCCTGAGCCAACCTGGCCAGCCACCGCATGCCCAGATTAAAACATTATTTGTGGGTGCATCTTCGGGTGTTTCTGCATGAGGTTAAATGTTGAACTCAGACACACAGAGGGCCCTCACCACCCAGCCCACAGCCCACTCACTCAGACTGGACCAGAGCAAAAGGCAGAAGGAGAAGTGTGATGTTTTTACTCTTTTGGCTCTTTGAGGGCGCCTGCTACCCAGCTCCCAAATAAATCACATGGAGGCTTATTCTTAGTTATAAAGGTCCGGCCTTGGCTTGGCTTGTTTCTTGCCAGCTCTTTTTTTTCTTAATTTACATTATCCCATCCACCTTTTGCCTCTGGGATTTCCTGTTCTCTTCTGTAAATCTTACTCTTACTCTGTGGACTGCTGGATAGCTGGAGAGCTGACCCTGATGTCCTCCCCCTTCTGTGGCTACTTTGCCCAGATTTTCCCTCTATTTATTCTCTCTGCCGGCCAGCTCCACCTGTTTCTTTCTCCCGCCTCGCTATTGGCCGTTCAGCTCTTTATTAGACCGTCAGGTGTTTTAGACAGGCAAAGTAACACAGCTTCACAGAGTTAAACAAATGCAACGAAAACAAAAGTCACACCCCTGAAAATACTATTCCCTCACGGAGGAGGCCTTCGCCTGGTTTCTTGAAGGTAGACGTGAGCTGTGACATCTCTGATCTGCCGTCTTCAGACAGGGCTTTATACCATAAACCTTTTATTTTAGGCCTATTTTCAGTGATGCTTATGTCTCTGGGAGGGAGTGCTTGTGGAGGGCAGAAGGTGCCGAATGTCCTGGAGCTAGAGTTACAGGTGGCTTTGAGCACCCTGATGTGGGTGCTGGGAACTGAACTTAGGTCTGCTGCTGGAGCAGCAAGCACTCTGAACTACTGAATCATCTCTCCAGCCCCCACTAACTTATAGAGAGTCTATAGGAAGACTCTCTATAAGCTGTATATATATATATATATATATGTATGCATGCATGCATGTATTGAGACAGTGTCTCACTATTAGACAGGGCCGGCATTGAACTCACAGAGTTATGACTGCCTCTACTTCCCAAGTGCCGGGATTAAAGGTGTGTGTCTCTATGTTCAGTTTGCAGGGCTTTTCAACCAATTATTCACTGTCATCATACAGGAGCCAATCATACCCTGCTGTAGTTCTCCAGGGGCTGGGAAAGTGGCTCAGTAGGTAAAGTGCTCTCTAAGCAGGTGTGAGGAGGACCTGAGTCTGGATCCCAAGCATCCACATAAAGACGGCCACAGCAGCACAGCCTGCAGCCCCAGGATTCTGATAGGAAGATAGGAGTAGAAAGTACAATTTCTGTAAGTATGAAGGCCTGCAAGCCTGGAGTGTTTGGTGCCTCAAACCAGGGGGAAGGCAAGCGTTGACAACTGAGGCTATGCCCTGACTTCCATGGGTACTCTGTGGCATGTGCACATGCTCCTACACAGGAACACACACACACCACAGTCTCATTATATACCCAAAGCTACATACATGTATGTTTATGATGTATACGTATATATGTATGTCCTACGGAATGTCTCTCTGAAGGATATTGCTGCTTTAAACACTGTTTCCAAATGATTTCACACTCCCAGGTACCAGGAGCTAGGTTGTGGACTTTTCTTTGGAGGGCAGGGGGCTGAGATTTTTCCATTTACTGCAGGCATACATGTAGTCTGGGTCTTTGGTGAGAACTGGACTGCAAGGAACTCAGAGTGTGGGCTCAGGGCTTGGTGGTTCTGGATTTGACTCCCTGCATTGTGATTTGACAGACCACTGCATTGTGCTGTGTGTCCACTGAGGTTCAGGAAACCTCTCTGAAATGCGTTGGTGTAGTGCCTGAACTACGGGGTGGTACTCAATCTGGGAAAGGGGCTGGAGATTTAAGCACATACACACACACACACACACACACACAGAGAGAGAGAGAGAGAGAGAGAGAGAGAGAGAGAGAGAGAGAGAGAGAGACACGGGGACGGGGTCATCCTTGAAATAAGAATGTCAACTTTATTGTGCTCCAGGGAAGCTTATATAGAGATCCTTAACTGATAGCCACGCCCCAGCTCTTGGACTATTTCGACTGTAAAACCCCACCAGAAACCACTCCCCTGCCATCAGGAACTCATGAGGGTCTCATGCTCAGAGCAGCTGCAGGCACAGGAAAACAAGTTGTTTACTCCATTCACTCCAGGAGGCAAAGGGTCTGAGGCAGGCAAAGAAAGTCAAGGGGCCAGGGGTCTGCAGTCCCCAACACCTTGGAATGGAGGTAGCTCATTCCACAGAGTTTTGAGAGCTCAGGTGAGCTGTAATTGGTATGCTATATATAATTGCTCTGCACCGCCCCCATCTCTTTTAAATTATGTGAGGGCCTGGAGAGGTGACTCAGGGTTCAGAACTCTGACTACTCTTTTAAGAGGACTCTGGTTTGGTTTCCAGCACCCAGATGGTGGCTCACAATTGTCTGTAACTCTAGTCTCAAGGGGTCTGATGCCCTCTTCTCTTCTGACCTCTGTGGATGCTGTACGCATGTGGTCATATGGAGACACATGCAGGCAAGACACCCATATATAAAATAAAATAAAAAAAAATAAAATACACCCATATATAAAATAAAATAAATACATCTTTAAAAAGATGTGCATGTCTGTGTGTGAGTATATGTGTGTACTAAGCGCCTGTGGAGGCCAGATGTGGGCATCCTTGAGCTGGAGTTACAGGGCACTGTGAGGTAACCTAGATAGCTGTTAGGAACTGAATTCAGGTCCTCTGTGAGAGCACAACAAACTCTTAACCATTGAGTTCTTCTCCTTACCCCATCCAGGGTCTCATGTACTCGGGTGGGCCTTGAACTCACCATGCAGCTATGGGCTGCAGACATCCATCACCACACCCATTTTATAAGAACTGATGATGGAATCCGGAGCTTTGTGCATGCCGACCAACCACTGTACCACCTGAGCCATATCCCCAATTCCTGCACTCCAATTTTCTCATCCATAAAGCAGGAATAATGAAATCTACCTGTCTGGGTGTGGTAGCGCACGCCTTTAATTTCAGCACTTGGAGGCAGAGGCAGGAGGATCTCTATGAGTCTGAGAGTGTGAGGATAGCTTTGTCTACACAGCAAGTTTCAGGTCAGCTAGGGCTACATAGTAAGATCCTGTCTCAAAAGGGATGGAGGTGGGGCTAGAGAGGTGGCTCAGCAGTTAAGAGCACTAGCTGCTCTTTCAGAGGAGCCAGGTTTGATTCCCAGCATCCACATACCCACTCACAACTATCCATAGCTCCCATCCCAATGGGATCCAACTCCCTTTTCTGACTTCAGAGGTCATTACACATACATACGTGATACACATATATACACACAGGTAAAACATTCATGCACATAAAATAGTAATAATATGGTCAGGCGGTAGTGGCGCACGCCTTTAATCCCAGCACTCGGGAGGCAGAGGCAGGCGGATCTCTATGAGTTTGAGGCCAGCCTGGTCTACAAGAGCTAGCTCCAGGACAGGCTCCAAGGCTACAGAGAAATCCTATCTTGAAAAACAACAAAAAAAATAGTAATAATACATTTACAAAAGCCTACCTCATCTGGTTAACATGAAGATTAGATTAGTCATTTCACGTGGGAAGCATTATGTAAGTGCAGGAAGCTTGGCTCCAGAGTCTATTGTGGCTCATGGTATCTTTCAAGATGAAACCCTGATAGCAGAAATTATGAGAAGCCTAAGAATCCTGACCGTGGAAATTATACAGGAGCAGATAAGGTGCTGATGTCAGTCTAGAGCTGGCTTTGGTTAGAATAACCTTGCCGATTAGCCTGCGTTGACTCATTCAGGATGAAGCTCAGAACCAGCCTCAAGTGTCACACCCGGCCAGCCATGCTTAGAAGGCCCCCCTGCCCCGGCTATTGAATGTTTACTTGGCTAAATTTTTTTATTTTTATTTTAATTTTTTTTTGAGACAGGGCTTGTCTGTTTAACAGTCTTAGCTGTCTTGGAACTAGCTCTTGTAGATGAGGCTGACCTCAAACTCACAGAGATCTGCCTGTCTCTGCCTCCCAAATGCTAGGATTAAAGGTGTGCGCCACCACCGCCCAGCCTTTTTTTTGTTTTGTTTTGTTTTTGTTGTTTTTTTTTTTGTTTTTTTTTTTTGTTTTTGTTTTTGAGACAGGGTCTCACATAGTTCAGGCTGGCTTGGAGCTGGATGTGTGCCCAGTCTTGAACTCCTGTTCCTCCTACCTCCATCTCTTGATTTCTGAGATTACAAGTGTGTATCAGCAGCTGGGCAGAGACACCTCAAGTCTTTAACCCCAGCCCTTGGGAGGTAGCGGCAGGCAGATCTCTGAGTCAAAGGCTAGCCTAGTCTACAGAGTTCCAGGACAGCCAGGACTATATAGTAAGACCTACCTCAAAAGGCAAAAATAAATAAATAGATAATAAAAACAGGGTTTCACAATGTAGCCCTGGACGGCTTGGAACTTGCTGTGCAGACCAGGCTGGCCTTTAACTTGGAAACCTGCCTGTCTCTGCCTCCAGAGTGCTAGGACTTTGCCATGATACATAACTTGTCTGATTTGTTTTTGAGACAAGATTTCATGTAGCTCAAGATGACCCTGGATTTTTAGGTAGCAAAGGATGAACTCCTGATCCCCCTGGTTCTGACTCAAGAGCTGAGATTATAGGCATGTGCCACCATGCCTGGCTCTACTGTGCCCCCCTTGAAATCCATGCACACACTGGGGCTTGAACACAGGGCCTTAAACATGCCCTGTGCACGCTCTACCACTGACCTACACCCAACCCCTCTAACATGCTTAACTTTTGAATAAAGAACTTTGCATTTTCATTTTGCTTCTGCCTGCATAAAGGACATGACTAGACCCGCTTGGAGTCTCAATTCTTCCTATGCCCTTGGCAGTGAGAGGTCTCCTGGAAACAGATTTCCTGAGCTGGGTTATGGAATGTGGGGCATGGCCCTGAATGCGGTCCGTGGCCCTCTCTGCGGGACGTGCACATGCACATGCCAGACAGATCTGGTATGCAGGCTGGGCAACCCACGAGGGCCAGTGTTTGATTCGGAGGCCTGATTTAGCTCTGAAGGGCAGTGGGGGAGGGGTGTGTTTCCTACAGAGCCCTAAGTTGCCAATCTGATCAGGCTCAGTTCTCAGAAGGAACAGGGAGTGTGGAAAAGCTGTACAGGGGGTGAAGTGCTCGCCTGATTCCAGCAGCAGTGATTCCTTGGGGTGTGCTTATTGACCTCTGGCTGGAGATGACTCTGCTTCCATCCACCCCAGAGGCTTTGGATGAGACCACGTGCAGCCTGGGGCTGTGTTCTCTTCTGCTTCAAGGATGCTGAAGAGGAAGTGGTCTAATTTCTGCAAAGCATCCAGAGGGCTCCAGGCTCTCAGGGCAGGGCTGGCGAAGGATGCCTGCCTTTGCTGTTGTTACTACAGTGTAAGGCTGAGGCTGAGGCAGGAATTCAGCAGGGTGCAGAGATGAGTTTGACGTCAAGAGGAAAGGAGGAAGCAGGCACTTGGCAGCATCTGGCATCCTCCATGAATGTCACAAAGCAGGCATAAAGGACGATTGCGTGACTACGCCTGTAGGGAAAGGGGGTGGTGCTGTGTGCAGAGAATAGGGGGTGATGAAGGTTTTGTGTGGTGAGGCTGCTGTGTGAGTCAGAGGGCTGGGAAGGATTCTTATCAGTCCAGCCTTTGAAAGCACAGCCATCACTGGCCAAATCCTTGAAGCATGCTAAGTGTCCCCACAAGGTCCCTGAAGTGGTCAACAGATTACTGAACACCCAGATTGCCTGTCTGCACTGTAGCCTCAGAGAAAGCAGCATCTGTGGGTGGGTGTAGTGCATGTGAGCTGCCTAGGTGCACGCCTGCCACGTGAGCTGCCTGGGTGGCCACTGGGCCTGAAAGATCTTGGATTCCTATCTCCAAAGACTCTCCCAGTAGCTGCACTCAGAAAACAGCAGATTCCCTGGGTATATCTTGGCAGTGGTATCTCACCCGGGTCTATCAGCCTCTCCATCAGCTAGATCTAGGAAATGCTTCCTTCCACCCCAGAGCTCTGTGCAGCAGTGAGGGGATTCAAGTCCCCAAGCCCTGAGTCAGCAAGTAATTACCAAGCTCTGCTTTGCTAACACAGAACAGTAACCACTGCAAAGGTCACCGCCCCTTAGACAGAAGGCTGAGTGCCTTCCCACCCTCTGCCTCTCCACACCCTCTCTCCTGTCTGTATGTATATATGTTCATGTGGATGTGAGCATGTGTGTGTGTGTGTGTAGATCAGAGGTCACCTTCAGATCTACTTTTTGGGGCGGGGTTAGGGTTTTGACATGACTCAGTAGGTAAAGGCACTTTCCACGCAAACATGCATAATGGAGTGTGCAAATGCACACTCAGTCCCACATATATATTGTTAGGTCTCAAACTCGGGACAAACAGCTGAGGTGCCTATGTAACATGTTAAAGTAGACACTGGCCAACAGGTTCGCCTTGCATGCCTTGTCCTTAGTTACAGGGCCCTCCTGGCTGGCATCCCCAATGTGAGAGCCAAAACAACATTGTAAGTTTTAATGACTATGCCTGAGAGACCCAGGAAACAAAAATGCCTCTGATCTGCAAGCCCCTTGCCCAAGGACAGGCAGTTCCTGAAATGCTGGAGGCTGCTGTTTATGGGAGATAACAAGCCACATGTTTTCACTCCCCTGCACAAGTTTGTTTGACACATCTGCTCCAGATGTGCGTGATCACATTGAGCAGGAGGAATGTGGGTAGGAAAGATGTCAGGTGGTGCCCTTGCCCCTGATTAGATGTAGGTATGGAGTGCGCAGGCAGGAAGTACATCAGGATGTATACTTGCCCCTGATTGGATTTCATGGGAAATGCAGTTAATTATGGATTTTGTCTTTTTAAAACCCTGTGAAACATGACTCGGGCCTTTTCCTGGGAACCTGGGTGTGAATCTAGGTATGGATCTGGCCAGAGCTCATCTGCCTAGCCAGTATTTAGTTAAACCTTGCTCCAAATTTGACTTTAAACTGTGGTATGGTCTTATTCTCAACCAGTGGGATTAACCAGCCTACCCTAAATTCTCCAGTCCAGGGGCCAGGCTGCCTTCCCCAGCAGTCCTTCCCTTATAATCCAGGCATGTTGGTTCTCTGCTCTCTTCCATCTACTCTGTGGGCCCAGGCTGCCTCTCTTGATCAGCATCTCCCCCCACCCCCTTTCCTCACATGGCCCAGCTAAGGGTCATGTTCACTCTGGACTGTCCCAGATGTCCCTGCCTCTGATTACGTCTCCATTTTATCTACAATAAACCTTCTCCTCCACTGTACTTAGGAACAGTCATGTGTAGGCGGAGTTTTCTTGTCCCGCAACTGCTCTCAAATAAACATACTGAAGCTTATATTAATTACAAATGCTCAGTCAATAGCTCAGGCTTGTTACTAACTAGCTCTTACAACTTAACCCATTATGTGCTGCTCTGAGGCTTGTGGCTTTTAGCTCTATCCCATTTTGTGTTTCCTACTGTTTTCTGTCTGGTTGGTGATTCCTCTGACTCCGCCCTTCCTCATCCCATCATTCTCAGTTTGGCTTTCTCACCTAACTTTTTCCTGTTCAGCTATTGGCCAGCCAGATTGTTTATTAAACCAATCATAGCGACATATATTCACACAGTGTACAGAAGGATTATTCCACAGCAGTCCTGTCCTTTCCTTTTATTTCTTTTTTATTTATCTATCATGCACACACGCAATAACAAATCATGCACAAAGCTGGGCGTGGTGGCATTCCTCTGGGATCGTCACTAGGCTTAGAAAACATGCATTCTTTGTGACACACAAAGAAATACATAAAAGAAGAGAAGGCAACTTGGCAAGACAATTTCTTTCTGCAAAAAGGGTACAACTGAACCCAAACCAACCAGCAGCACACTGGCAGGAAGTTTATTTGGGTCTTATTCTAATAAATCTGATGACTTTTACCCATGGGTTAGGGTCTAACCTTGTAGCCTTTTGTGATTGGCTAGTTTTAAAAGAACTGATGCAAAGGAAAGGTGGGGGAACGGTTGGCTTCTGGGCCATCAAGTTCCAAGAATGCCTAGAGGCTTTGTATAAACACACATGTTATTGGGGGTGGGGAGCACTTTAAAACATTTTCATAAAAGTTTTATGAGATGGGAGAGATTTGTGGACTCCTGGCCGTTGGTGGACTAGCCATCTTTGATAGAAAAAAAAAACCTCACTGAAAGAGGCTGAGGCAATGTGGACTGTTGGAGAGTTCGAGTCCAGCCTGACATGAAAGCCTGCTTCAAAAATGTCAAAGCAAACCAGTAGCGCACGCCTTTCATCCCAGCACTCGGGAGGCAGAGGCAGGTGGATCTCTGAATTCAAGGCCAGCCTGGTCTACAAAGCAAGTTCCAGGACAACTAGGGGCTACACAGAGAAATCCTGTCTCGAAAAACCAAACAAAGTAAAAACAACAATAAAGAATTTTATTTATTTTTATTATATGTTTTGAGTATTTATCTGTACATATGCTTGTGCACCATAGGTGTGTGTATGCAGTACCCATAGAGGCCAGAAGAGGATGCTGGATCCCTGGGCCTGGACTTACAGACGGGTTGTGAGCTGCCATGTGGGTGCTGGAAATTGCACCCAGTGCTCTGTAAGAACAGCCAGTGCTCCTAACTGCTGAGTGAGCCGCCTCTCCAGTCTGAGTACCCAGCTCTAACCGCACCACTGAAAACTAAATCAATAAACCAGGAGAGCATACAGTCTGGTGTTGTTAGCTCAGTGATGATGTTGCTCACTCGCCCCCTTCCTTCTACAGAATATCACCATCAACCCAGAAGAAACTGGCAGCTGACAACCTGCTGGTTCCTTGGAGAGGCCTCCAAGATTTTTCTCTCTTCCTTTTTCCTTTGCTGCACTGGAGACGGGAGGTGGGGGTCTCCCCCCTTGCTAGGTAAGGCTGGGTACTTTTCCTTTTTTTCCCTCTTTACATCTGTTTTTTGGGGGGGCATGTGTTCACCATGGCACATGGGAAGGATCTTGTGACGGGTTCCAGAACTCTCAGGAGCTGGTTCTCTTCCTCCACCATGTGGATTCCTTGGATTGAACTCAGGTTGTTAGGCTTGCTTTGCGAGTGACATTACCCCTCAGAGCCACCTCACTGGCAGCAAGTGGCCTCTTGTGCTCAGCTTCTTCCCTGCACACAGTCTTTTTGAGGCTTGTGGGCATCGTAGCAGAAGCAGTGTGTTCTTCCTCCGGATGTCTGGGTGCTATTCCTTCCGTGAGGACTCCGGGTGTTCTCACGGCTGAGCAGCTCAAGAAGCCATGAGGTTCAAGAACAGGGGAGTGCGGCTGTGGCCCAGGGGTACAGAGTTTGCCTGGCATTTGCACTGGAAAAACAAACAACAAACAAATCCACACACATCTTTCCAGCTAGGACAGTCGGTGCATGTTTGTCATCCAGCTATTCCAGAGACTGCAGGCAGAGGATTTTTAGTCCAAGGCCCTTGATTTCAATGGCTGTTTTGGCTACACAGTGAGTCCAAGGCCAGCCTAGGCAACTTGGTGAGTCCCTCTCTCAAAATAAGAATAATAAAAAGGAGCCGGGCGGTGGTGGCACACGCCTTTAATCCCAGCACTTGGGAGGGAGAGGCAGGCAGATCTCTGTGAGTTCGAGACCAGCCTGGTCTACAGAGCTAGTTCCAGGACAGGATCCAAAGCCACAGAGAAACCCTGTCTCGAAAAGCAAAACAAAACAAACAAACAAACAAAAAAGAATAATAAAAAGGACTGGGAAGCAGGCTCAGTGGTACAGTGTACCATTCGCCTGTACTATGTGTACTATGGTACTACGCCTATAATGTGGCGCCTGCACCACTAAGATATTCATGAGTCTCGGGCAAGGGCCTGGAGATTTAAACACTCAAAGACACACAGACAGAGACACGGGTCATCCTTGAAACAAAAACACCCTCTTTATTGTGTTTAGGGGCAGCTTATATAGTGCTCTGGTCACGCCCTTGCTCAGACCCATCAGAAACCACTCCCCTGCCATCAGGGTATCCTGCTCAGAGCAGCTGCTCAGAGCCGAGGAAAACAAGTTGTTTACAGGAAATTCAGGGTCTGGTGGTCTGCAGTCCCCAACAGTAGAGCGCTTGCCTGGGATACACAAGCCCTTGGTTCAACCCCCAGCACCACAATGGAAGAGGTAAAGGGGTGGGGGAGGGAAGCCAGCAAGGCATTGAGCTTGCTAGGTAAACTGAGCTGCATCCCCTGCCTTTAAAAACAATGGTATGTTTATTTGTACGTGTTGGGGTACATACTGCAATACTAGTATGGAGACCTGAGAACAACTTGGAAGAGATTCCTTCTCTGACTGGGTTATGATTATCTTGCTGTTTTGTTTGTTTGTTTGTTTGTTTTTTGCTTTTGCTTTTGCTTTGAGACAGGGTCTCAATAAATTGCCCAGGCTGCCCTTGAATCTCTGTGGGTCAGATAGGCCTTGCACTTACCTGTTGCCTGTGCCACTACACAAGCTAAGACCCTCATGTCTTTCATTGCTGACTATGGTCCATGGTCCCAAAACTTCAAACGGGTCCTTCTGAGATAATCACCTCTACCAAAGTGTCTGGTCTGGTGAGCGGCGTGAATCCACCACATGTACCTCTTTGACATCTAATGGGCTCATGGAAGACAATGTCCAGGGACCCGTGCCTTCACCTGGCTGCAGTCTGTGAACAGAAAGGTGTGATCCCTGACAGCCACTGTGGTTGTCCTGGGAATAGGTGTCCAGGGCTAGTCTAGGCTTGGGAGCCCAGGCTAGAAGGCTTGCACAAAACCCCCAGTCAACATGTTCACCGAGGACAGCTACTGGCTCAAACCATTTATGCCTCTCAGTAAATGTCAGCTCCTGGGCTTCATTACAGCTGGGTGAGGTTTATTCTCTCAACATACAGACTAAATTTAATATACTCTGTCTTTGCCACGCCTAGCAGAACCCACCTACAATCTCAGTGCTCGGGAAGCTGAGGCAAGAGAATTGCTGCAGCTTTGAGGCCAGCTGCAGCTCCACAGTGAGCTTCAGGCTATAGTGTGAGACCTGAGCTTCACACACAAAAGTGGAGGTAACCCTTCATCTTACTCATTCCTAACTCAGTGGTCATCAGAACAGGTACCCTGGGGCAGTTCCTGTTGTCTGGTTCTGTCCCAGCCTGTCTGGCAGCCTGTTCCACCCAGACTACAAGAGCTAGCGGCCCAGGCACCCTGAGATGTTCAGGGCATTGGCAGATCAGAGCAGGGGCCAGAACCAGACCCCAGAAGAGGAAGTCTGCTACCAATCTCACTTTGGAGTCCAGGTTATGAGGGACAAATCAACTTGGTTTATCTGAATTTAGTTCACCAAACTGTGTTTGCCCCATCTGTGTTTGTGTGGGTAAAGCTCTCAGTCAGTGAGCAGCCCAGAGCTGGCACTGTGGCCTGGTGAGCAAAGGTGCTTGCTGCCAAGCCTGACACCCTCAATTCAGTCTTCCAGTCCCACATGACACAAGGGGAAAGTGACATCTGCAAGCTGTCCTTTGACTTCCACACGTGCTGGGGTACACAGCCCACACATATACATACATAATAAATAAGTGTAAAGGGGGAAGTAAAAAACCCAGGACTCGTCCATTCTCTCCTCTCCCACCTGCTGCATGGGTGGCCTTGGGCGATGCTCCCTGAGGAGAAAGCAGAGACAGAGCCTGGCTCTGTCTGCAGGTGCAGCAGGTGGGGACCAACGACAGGCTCCTGGTGGGTCAGACTCTAGGTGTCAGCATAGCCTTGGACAGAGGTGAGTTGTCAGCCATTGGGTCCCCAGGGAGAATTCACCAGCTAGAGAGAAGGCACAGAGCCACGAGGGATCGGACCTCGCCTGGGGAGGGAATGGAAGGCTGGGGCCATAGGGCCTGTTCAGCTTTTTCTTTTGTCTGAGCTGGGAGCCATTGCAGGGTTCCCAGCAAGGGAAGGGTGTTGTCATTTGAGCAAAGATGGAAACTTCAGGATTTCTAGGCAGAGATGAGTCAGTGGCTGGGTTTCTTTCTTCCTCTGGGTACTGGAAGCTTGGAAGAAGCAATAAGGCTGCCTATTTACTTAGCTTAGCACCTCATCAGCTCATCTCATGGCCTAAAAAGGCAGTAAGGGCTCTGCTTGGACCAGTCACTGCTGTTAAATATCAAGAACCTTACTGACAGCCAGGAAGTGGTGGCACACACCTTTAATCCCAGCACTTGGCAGGCGGAGGCAGGCAGATCTCTGAGTTCAAGGCCATCCTGGTCTACAAGAGCTAGTTCCAAGACAGGTTCCAAAGCTACAGAGAAACCCTGTTTTGAAAAACCAATCATCAATCAAAGAACCTTATTGACCGTTCTGGGTCACGTGGCAAACACATGGGATTGCAGGCATGCTCACCTGGTTTGTGCAGCGCTGGGGATCGTTTTGGGCCAGGGTGATAGTTCAATGGGTAAAGGACTATGGCTGTCCAAGCCTAATGACCCTAGTTTCATCCCAGGAACCCAAGGGGTCTCGCATCTATAATCAACAAATTCCTGCCGGGCGGTGGTGGCGCACACCTTTAATCCCAGCACTCGGGAAGCAGAGGCAGGTGGATCTCTGTGAGTTCGAGACCAGCCTGGTCTACAAGAGCTAGTTCCAGAAAAAAAAAAAAAAAAAGAAAGAAAAGAAATTTCTAAAATGAGATTCAAACCCAGGGCAGGAGAATGGCCCAGGAGTTCAAAAGCCAGTTTGCCTGCATAGCAGCCAAGCAGCAGAAAACAAGAGGCGCTGCCTCAAGAAGGTAGAAGAAGAGAACCAATTTCTGAGAGCTGACCTCTGACCTCCACAGGGTCGGGCAGGGTGAGGACCACAGTGCAAACCTGACTTCAAAGGTCACTCAGATACAGACAACTTAGTTTCAGTTTTTCACCCCTGAAGGTGGCTTTCCCTGTCACTGGCTGTGGGGAAACCCAGTCTCTTACTCCAGGGGTCAGGGGTCAGGAGCCAGCAACTAGGGTGGAGTTACTTCCTTGGCTCTCCTAGAGTCCTGTGATCTGATCCTCAGAGTTGGCCAACTCCAACAGCTGCTTCACTGTTCCCCAGGAAATGCCACAGAGGGAGTTGTGGTAAATTCCAGGCCCCTCCAGGATGGCCCCTCTTTGCTAAAGTCCTGCTACCAGGTCAAGAGAGGAGAAACCATTCCAAGGCTTCTCGCTACCCATCTTCCTGCACATGACCGCAGCCTGTGGCAAGGGAAGGATAGTAGGCGTAGCCCTTAAAAAACAAAAGAAATCCTGGGTCTCTCTCATAAGAAGCCCATACTCGGGCCTGGAGAGATGGCTCAGCCTTTCAGAACACTGACTGCTCTTCCAGAGGACCTGGGTTCCATTCCTGGAATCCACATGACAGCTCACAAGGATTTGTAACTTCAGTCCCAGGGGATCCAGTAACCTCTTCTGGCCTTCACGGTCACAGTGTACATGTGGTCACAGACATGCATGTAGCCAAAACACCCATACACACAAGAATAAACTAAATAGATCTGAAGGAAGAGGAGAAGTCGCTGCCCATACTCAGCCAGGAGGCCCACATCTTCAGTCCCATCACTGGGAGGCAGAGGAAGATGAACGTCTGTGAGTTTGAGGCCAGCCTGATCTACAGACTGAGTTCCAGCACAGCCAGGGCTACACAGAGAAACCCTGCCTCAAAAAACAAAGCATAGCATAAACAAATAAGGTGAAGAGTGGCTGAGTATCATGAGAAGGATAATGTAATGCTATTAAAAAAACATTTTTTTTTTGAGACAGGGTCTCAGTATGTAGCACTGGCTGTCCTGGAACTCACTCTAGACCAGGCTGGCCTCAAACTCACAGAGATCTGCCTGCCTCTGCCTCCCAAGTACTGGGATTAGAGGCATGCGCCACACTTGGCACACTGTATTTATTTTTAAATTCCATTCACAACATACTTTAATCTTTACATCATTATTGTTATTGCTGCAAAATTTGGAAAACAGTTTTAATGAAGTGGTCAAGGCTACACAGAGAAACCTTGTCTCAAACAAACAAACAAACAAACAAGCAATCAAGCAAACAAAGTAAAAAGCAGAAAAGGGAGATTTATTCAATGTGGTCACACTGGGAAGTGGGGAACAGAGACCCAGAAAACCCTTCAAGTCCACCTTTAGGGTCCCAAAGTAAGAAAAAGTTTAATGGAGAAAAGGATGTGAATATCCAAACAGCCCACCACTGACTCATCCTATTGGGTTTAGTCTCCACCCTGTAGGGTGTCTGACAGGTTGCTGGAACTGTCTGCAGTCTTTCAGAAAGACAGGTCCCCTCCCTCGCTGGCACCCTTGCCTTACCCGGAATGAGATCCCAGGGAAGCCCCACTAGCCTTCGGCCCATTCTTTCAGCAGGCACACACTCAGACCGAGAGACAAAAATGCGACCTCAGAATCTGCATATCTGTCAGACCCGCCAGGGCTATCAGGGTTTGTGAAGTTCTCCAGAAAAGCCACGTGTCATACGATTCGGGATAGAGTGTTCGGGGTGGAGGAAAATGTCTAGTTTTGATGTTGGTGGCACGCAAACATTTAGTGGGTTTCTCGTTAGAAAAACAGAAACAAAGGAACACAGAACCCATGTTTAACAGGACCAACCAGTCAAATAAAAGACAGGAAAACTCACCAAGATGTTTGAAGGTGGGTCTCAGTGAGTCTCAGGGATGTTGTGGGAGACATAGACCAAGGTTCATGTACTTTCATCAGCTTGAGGTGGTCCCCTAGCTCTAGGGCTATTCCTGCTGCCTGAGCTGAGAGTCTTTACAAATTTCTTCTTCTTCTTCTTCTTTTTTTTTTTTTTTTTTTTTTTTTGGTTTTTCGAGACTGGGTTTCTCTGTAGTTTTGGAGCCTGTCCTAAAACTAGCTCTTGTAGATCAGGCTGGCCTCGAACTCACAGGGATCCACCCGCCTCTGCCTCCCAAGAGCTAGGATTAAAGGCATGCGCCACCACTACCCAGTTTACAAATTTGTATAGTAAAATGTTTTAATGTAAGCAGAGTCAAAGTAAAACCAAAACCAAAAAAGCTGCTAAGGGAAACTTCAGAGACCTGATGGTGGTGGTGCACACCTTTAACCCCAGAGGCAAGTGGATCTCTGTGAGTGCAAGCCCAGCCTGGTCTACAGAGTGAGTTCCAGGACAGTCAGGGCCACACAGAAAAGCTGTGTCTTAACAAAAAGAAGTAAGGTCAGAGAAAGAGAAGAATGGGGGTAACCTTTAGTTGATATAAACTCTAATATAAGTTCCTTTGATTAATTCTCTAGTTTCGTTTCTAATTTAGCTCATGCGGTTTTTTAAGAGCCCTTCTTTATTAGGTGGTACCAGTTTTATCAGGGTTTTGCTGTTGCTGAGGAATAGTTTACATTTTAATTAAAGCAGGCTGCCTGTTTGTGGGTTTTTTGTTTGTTTAAGGAGACAACTTGATTGCCTAGGACTTTGTTAAACAAGCAAGATAAATGAGTTTGGGGTACTTACTTTTATATTTTTTATTTTCCCAAATACCTGCAAGTTAATAAAATAGTTGCCCCACACCAGGCCAGCTAGAGCACCACATGGCAGTTGAGCTTGAAGCACTTCTTCCTTCTTTGAAACCTTGTTCTCCATATCTGTTTTCATTTTCTCTGGAAAAGTTACCCAGCTACGTTAGCTAGGGAATGTGTTTTGGGTCAGATTTATGTGCTGCTTTGGGATCAACTTTCTCAGTTTCACCCCGAGATGTCTTCTCCCACTGGGTCTTGGGATGTCCTGCATGGCTCAGACACTGGGTGACCAGCCCTAATTTGTGTCTTCCAGGAGGAGCCAGTACAGAGCTTTCTGACCCAGGCTTGGGGAATGTTTGTTGGGTTTCCCTACAAGGCCAAGGCTGTTGCAGGTCCTGGAGGTCCCTCCTGGCACCTCCACACTCTCGGGTGAGAGTGACTTTTGTTTTGGTGTCTTTTTTATCACCAGGTGCCCATAAAATTCCTAGGCTAAAGGCTTGGCAAGGTCACAGAAAAGCAGAAGGAAAAGCAGAGTTCTGCGATGGAGAAGGAATGTCAGGTGACAAAGGCAGGAGGACAACAAATGAAAACATTTCAAAGATAGTGACAACCAAGACAGCCAAAACAAAAGCCAAAATGCCTTCCAAGTTCCAAAAAGTGAACAAAAAACACCATAAAGAAGCTGGGCAGCCAGAGTCTAAAACACCTGTAGAAGGCCAAAGGCAAGCAAACCAAGTGCTTCAGAACGAAATACTTTCAGGGAAAATAAAGGAGATGCCTCCACCAAACACTCTGAAAGCAGACCAGAAAGGGATCTGTCAAAGTAGGAGCTCAGAGGGACCATGATCTGGGAACACAAATTTAGGTAACCGAAAATCCCATGCTCCAGCAAAGAAGCAATTTCATGGAGTTTATATAGTTTTAAAGAACAGAGACAGCCATTCACTAAAGCAAGTTTAAGATGCATTGGCGGGCACTTCAGGAAGGCAAGTACAGTGAGATGGAGGGAACTATCCCGTAGGCCTGACGTGCTATCCGATGACTTCCTTAGCTTTTGGGTTGGTAGGAACTAGTTGCTGGCAAAGTCAGTAGATCAGATTTTTATCTATTGTCACAAGACGGTGGTTCTGATACAGGTGATAAGGGATTCCAGACCGGCAACATTCCAACTTCTCTACAGACTCAGTTTCCGAAGACATAGGCTCCTTCCGGGAGTTTTCCTTACTCTGGTAGACGCATCTTCTTGTTGTGCCTAGTCCGTGGGGACCCCAAAAGATCACCAGGGAGACCGACTCACCAAAATGCAAAAGCAAGGTTTACTGTGTGCACAATGCAAGTTGGTAGGGACCTTGTCAAAGCAACTGGCGCAGCAGCAGCAAGAGGAGATACCCCGCCCTTCTAGAGGGCATTATTTAAAGGCAAAACCCAGAAAAGTTACATTAGCAGGGTGTGGGGTGATGAGTTTCTAAGGTTTGGGACCCCTGACTGGCTGACAATTGTCTAGGGGTGTCTTGGTGACAAGCGATGGGTGTGTGCTGGCAGGTGACCCTATCTACAACGGTTGGAACATTAGGATTTCCTTTGGATGGTCTGTTCCTGGTTTGTGCCTGGGTAGTCTCAGTTTGTGGTCTCTATCTGAACCAGGTATCCTCAGGGTAAACAACCGAGACTCAGGCCTCTATTGAGCTTGTCACAGCTGGGTCCTACACTTCTGAGGTCTTGTTCACAGCTGGGATCATGCTTCGCCTGACTCAGCGCATGTAGCTTGTTTCGGAGAGGGCCAAGCAAGGTGCAGCTGTCCCCTTGTCCTCCTGGTCCATGGAGGGCTGCACACAAAGGCCGCTTGTGTGGGTCTGGCTTATGAGTCTACAGACAGCAACCTCACAACTGAGGATTGTTTCATTTCTGTGTGTGTTTGTTCAAGGCAGGGTTTCTCTCTGTAGCCCTGGCTGTCCTGGGAGTTGCTCTGTAGACCAGGCTGGCCTCGGACTCATAGAGATCTGCCAGCCTCTGCCTCCCAAATGCTGGGATTAAAGGCGTATGCCAACACATCCAGCAACAACTGAGGTTTTTATTTAGTGTTTTGTTTTTTTTTCTTCTGGTGCTGGAGTGGGAATCCAGGAGCCTCAGAAACATTGGGCAAGTGCTCTGCTAGGGCACCCCGGCCCTGGCCTTTGCCTGGAGGCTATTCTTTTGTTGTTGTTGTTGTTGTGTGTCTGAAAGTGTGTGTAATGTATGTGTGCAGCGTGTGTACATGTGCTTGTGTGCACAGGTGCACAGGTCTGTGTACGAATGAGTAGAGGCTGGAGGAGGACATCATCTCTCACCACACCCAGAGCAGTGCCCCTCCTGCCTCTCCCCTGCAAGCCCAGTGCTCCTCTTGCCTTTGCCCTGGACAGCACTGGGGCTACTTACTGGCCTATACATGGGAGCTGAGGATTTGAACTTGGGTTCTCGTAATGCTTAGCAAGTTCTCTGAGCCTTGTGTAGTTCAGGGCAGCCTGAAACTCAGGGAGTTGCCAAGGTTGGCCTTGAACCTCTGATACTACTGCCTCTACCACCTCTGGAGTGCTGGGATTATAAGTGTGTGCCACTGGGTTGAGTGTGTGTGTGCGTGTGTGTGTGTGCATGTGCATGTAAGAGTGCATGCATACACTCAAGTACTAAGGCACAAATATGGAGGTCAGAGGAGACCCCTCGTTCCTGACAAGGTGTTTTACCTTTGTGAAGGTGGTTACCCGAAGCAGATCCCTAGCAAACAGAGCAGAAAGCTGGCTGCTCGCTCGGCTCCCCATCCTGTAGCCACAGATTAAACATGCCTCAGGACAAGCAGACCCAGCCCGTGCCCATTTTCCTGGGAGAGCTCTATCTGTCAAGTGCTACCAAGCCTGGTGTGGTGACCCCTGTACTTTGGAAACACAGAGGCCATCTTATCAAGCATATCTTTAGTTCTTACTGTAAGGTAGCCAGAAGCCAACAACTTCCCCCAGCAGCAAGGACTTCCCCCTGCCAATCCAGCTAGGTAGGAACCATTAGCCCCATTCTGGGGGGGGGGGGGACTGAGGCTCCGGGACTCTAAGCAAGGGGTAGCTACTGCATGGCAGATGCTCTGTAACTGGGTCTTGTAGACAGAAGTCTACTTTTACTGATTCAATCCTTTTTATATTTTATTATTTGTGCGAATACTCACAGTCAGAGGACAACCTGCCTCAGTCACTTCTCTCCTTCCACCATGTGGTTCTGGGAATGAAGCTCACTTTGCATGCTTGGTGGCAGGCACTTTTTCCTGCTGAGCCATCTCACTAGCCTTTATTTTTGAAATAGGCTTTGATATATCTCAGGCTGGCCTCAAGTTCACTGTGTAGCAGAGGATGGCCTTCAACTCCTGATCTGGTGTCCTCATCTAGAGTGCTGGGATCACAGGCATACATGATTTATGTGGTACCTGGTTTCGGTGGTGGCACACACCTTTAATCCCAGCACTCAGGAGGCAGAGGCAGGTGGATCTCTGTGAGTTCCAGGCCAGCCAGGGCTACACAGCGGTTGGGCCAATGAGACCTGAATTTTATCCCTGGAACTCACATGGCATAAAAGAACCAAGCAAGTTGTCCTCTGACTTTCACACAGCTGCTGTGGCACACATAAACACACACACGCACGTGCACACACACACACACACATACACTAAATAAGTGTAATTTTAAAAGAAATAAGGTGGTAGGCGATTGAGGAAGTCACGAGAAGTCAGCTACTGGCTTCCACACACATGTGTACCCTCACCCATGTGCACATACATGTACACACCCAAATGACCCCCCCCCCAGATTTGAACTGGGAATTGGAGGTCTGTTCCTGGTAGAAGATGGCAGAAGGACCTGTCTCACCGTCCAGCTTGCAGAGGCAGTCTGCCTCCGTGACTGAGTGTCTAGCATCACAGAGACAAAGCATTAGCACAGATGGCCTGGTTCTCCTGCCCTCTACCTGCCTTCCTGCTTCGGAAGGTGGGCATGGGTCAGTGCCGACTTCCGCAGCCCGAGGTCGATGACCTGGAGTTAAGATGAGAAACAGATTAGGAAGTCTGAAGCCTTGCCAGGGAACAACGGTCCAGAGCCAAGGATGGCGTGAGGACACCTCCATTCCTCTGACTCTCCCAGCACTAGGAGCAGAAAGTCCCTGTTTCCTTCTTTCTTGGAGCAGGGGGCCTGCTGCGGTTTGTTCAGGGAGGGCGGGGAGTGGGCGGGGGGTGACCGCCTACTCAGGGCTCGGCCCGCCTCCTCCTCCTCCTCTCCACAGACTGCCTTGTGGGACAGTCTCACCCTCAGTCAGTCACCGTGTCGTGGAGTTGGAGCCCAAGCCAGTCGAGATGCCTTCTCTGGGCCTGGTGATGGAGAATGGCCAGGCGCTCCCGGCCTTCCTGCTCTGCAGCACGCTGCTGGTCATCAAGATGTACGCGGTGGGTGTCATCACAGGCTACACGAGGCTTCGGAAGAAGGTACGTGACCTGGGGTGTGTGTGAGCGGGAGTGGGTGGGGGGATTAGCACTCTGCTGGCTTTTCCCTGCGAGAAAGTCTGGGAACTGAATAACGTGGCGGAGATGTGCTCGTCAGCGTGCAGAAGTACCTATTTCAAAGCTGCCGCCGCAGCCCTTCTGGATGCTGGGCTTCAGCTCCTGAACCTGCCGGCTTGAGAGCATCCGGGGTTTCCTCTCTCAGCGACAGGGGAAGCGACCTCCACCAGGAGACGCACGTGGAACACAGGAACTCTGACAACAAGAGATAGGTGTTCTGACCTGGCGATTTCCCAGAAGACAGGGAGGGGGATTTCGTATCTGGGTGGAGTGGGAACCGGTAAATCAGGAGCCCAAGAAGTCTTTCCGTGGAAATTCCCACTCCCCGTGGACGCCACACACAGACTCACGGCAGCCTCCGAGGTTTGGTCCTAGCCAGAGGGGTCATAGACAACACTCTGTGATCCCAGTCCAGGGAAGGAAACAGCAATAAAAAGCCCACACGGAGACGACCCATTCCTCCGCATTGGATGGACCCCTGGAAGTTGCTGGAAAGCAGAATTGAACGAAGTTATTTGTTGCCTTTTCAAAACCAGCCTTTGTCCAGTCCAAAGGCAGCGTGGACAGGGTGCAGGTGGGGTCCCTGGGTGGAACTCTTACCCTCCAGCGGGGTTCAGTCCCTAGGGCACCACTTACTGGCTGCCTCTGGTTCTCCTGTTTAGTCTGTCCTGGGATGTAGGACACAGATGCCAGGCAGAGATTGCTGTACTCTGTCCTTGTCCCCTTTGCAGGGGCACCAAATCTGAGCCCTAAATTACCACCAGAGCCTGGAGGAGGCAGAGAAAGTTAGGTTACCTCAGTTTTCCCACTGGGCTGAAGAGATGCTGTCTTTCTGGGGCTCCTTCTATCCCTTGAAGCTTAGTGTCTGGTTCCTGAGCCTCACTTCCTCCTGGTCTCCATCCCCCATGACTCCAGGTGCAGGGGCCCCTGCTTTGGGCCCTGGGGCTCCTCGGGTGCCTCTCCTTTCTGCCAAAAGGGACCAGAGGATCACCCTCTGCAGAGAGAATGGGCACAGCCTCAACATCCTCTCCCCATAGGCACCTGGGCAACTGAGAGCTCAGTGTCCGGCTCTGCCAACCTGGGAACCTGGAGACCTTGAATGGCGAACGTGCCACCCACTGGAATCTGATGTGAACAGCAGCCACCTCGGTCCTTCCTGGGAGTCCATGCTCCTTGACCTACTAGAAGTGGCTCCCTGATAGGCTGACTGCAGGAGCTCTATTGGTGGCAAAGCCTGGCCCTCAGGGTTGGGGGACTTGGGAGCCAGCAGGGAGTGATTCTGAGTGGGAGTTCTTGGCCTTATAATGCCATTTTACATTTTCTTCAGAGCAGGGCAGGAGCAGGCCACAGCTGGGGCTCCAGGGACAGACCAGAGTGAAGCACCATGTTTGCCTCACAGTTTAGAAAAGTTGATTCAGCTGTCACCAGAGTTGATGGGGGGAGAATTTGCCTGGGGCTGCAGCAGGGAATAGCTGCCAGTGAGTCATAAGTCCCCAAAGGCAAAAATGTGACCTTGGACCTCTACTGTCTTTCGGGTCCTCTCCAGGCTGCCCTGCTCTTCCACGGAGGCTGAGGTGCTCTATTTTATCCCGAGCCTACAGATGAAGACGTCCCAGTAGCCGGAAGCTGCAGAGTCTGGCGGTCAGGGAGGGGTTGAGTGACTGATCAGGCTCTTGAACACCGCTCTAGCTTGTTTGGTTTTAATCTTCTGAGACAGGGTCTTACCACGTAGGCCAGGCTGCCCTTGAGCTCACAGAGATTGCCGACCTCAGTCTCCAGAGTGCTGGGATTAAAGGTGTGAGCCACCACACTCTGCTAAATATCTTATTTTAAATTATTTTTTGAGATTCTTGGACTAGAACCTAGGGACTCATGCATGCTAGGCAGACACAGTACTACGGATACATACCCTGAGCCCCTCCTGAGTGTGCAAGGCTAGCTTGTCACGCTGAGCCCCTCCTGAGTGTGCAAGGCTAGCCAGTCACACTGAGCCCCAGGTTAATGATCTCTTAACCTACAAGCCCAAGAGATGGGCAGGAGAGTGCTTTTGCCAGCGTAAGCTTTGGTACATAGCTCAGAAAAGAGGTTCAGGGGAGCAGGCTGAATGGTCTGTAGGGCATGAAGTAGCTGTACTGTTACCTAGCCCCTGAGTTCTGTCCTCAGACAAGGACCTTCTCAGGGATAGTGACCCTCAGCCAATGTGTTTCAGGCTTTTGCCAACCCTGAGGATGCCCTGAAACATGGAGGCCTCCAGTACTACAGGAGTGATCCAGATGTGGAACGCTGCCTCAGGTGAGTACCTGAGAGTGTCTAGGACCTGGCCACAGACCTGGCTGCTACCTGTCTGTACCAGAGTCCCCTGTGTGTCTAAGGGCCTCCATGGGCCTGATTTCCTCCGACAATTATAGTTTACGCATTACATTTGCCTTGGATAAGAAAATCCTCACAATCTAGAATTAGAGTTAGTTCAAGGTTGGTGGTGTATGTCTAAGATGCCATCATTTTGGAGGTGGAAGCAGGAAGCTTGACCAGAGCTCCAGACCAACCACAGAGTGAGTCCATTTGAAGAAAGCATCAGATAAAGAAATACAAGTGGGATATAGTGGCTCACATCTCTGAGCCCAGCATTTGGGAGGTATGGGCAGAAGTGTCAGGGGTTCAAGACCAGGCTCTGCTAGTACAGAGTCATCCCTGCAGGAGGATCTCTGACTTCTACTTGTCTCAGTGCGCATGTGCACTCTCCCTCGCCTCTCTCTAAATGTAAAGGTTTTAGAGTGAGTCTTAAGCTAGGTATAGTGACACACACCCATGATGCCAAGGCTGACGATGGAGGATTGCCTTGAGTTCCAGGCTGGTATGGCTATGGGTAAAGCCCAGTCTCAAAAAGAAAAATAACCTTTAATCCCAGCACTCAGGAAGCAGAGGCGGTAGATCTCTGTGAGTTTGAGGCCAGCCTGGTCTACAGAGTGAGTTCTATGACAGACAGCCAGAGCTACACAGAGAAACCCTGTCTCAAAAAAAAAACAAAAACAAAAACAAAAACGTCTTGGCTGTGTAAATCTCTTCCAGATGAAAAGCCAATTTTTAGCAACTGGCTCAGTTTTTAGTTTGGGGACATTTCTTTCCTGTCTCATCAGTGATGCAGAATGAGGAGGGGGCACTGGGGTGATGGAAGCAAGGAAGATGGGCAGCTGGATCTGGTGAGATGTGAAACAAACCACAAAGACAGCTCCCAGCATGTCCCCTGGCATCACAGGCAGGGATGGGTGGGGCTGTGTCACTTCCATAACAGAATTCCCCTCTGCAGACAAAGTTTGGGGAGGGTTTCCTTGTGTTTGTGTTCGTCATTGTCAATAATGTACACACTTGTGGTTTTAAAAGAACGACAACAATGTGGCCTAGGAAGGGAGGCTCCAGGCCGCCCTATCCTTTCCAGCGGAATGAAGTGCAGGCTGATCTGCACGTGTTTCATCAGACCATCGGCCATTCGTTGTTTAACGAGCACCTACTGTGGCAGGCACTGGCCTTGCACAACCATGACCCCATACTGGTGACTCGTGGTTGTCCAGGCCATTCTGAGCCACTGAGAAGGAAAGACTGAGCGGCCTAGGCAGCCATCCCAGCCAGCTGTCAGCAAGAGCTGACAGGTTGTGTTTTATTGCCTCCAAAAGGCATAACCTTGTCCAGGGAAGACAAAGGAACTATAAGGAACCCCAGCAGCCCCACCTACCCAGTAGGATTTTTCTCCTTTTTCAATATTTGCTTTATATTTATTTTACTTTATGTGGATGAACGTTTTCCCTGCATGCAGGTATATGCACCCCTCATGTGCCCATTGGATCCCTTGGAACTGGAGTTACAGATGGTTGTGAGCTTCCACGTGGGTGCTGGGAATTGATCCCAGTGATCCTCTGCAAGAGAAATAAGTGTGCCTAACCCCTGAGCCATCTCTGTAGCAGGGTTTGATTTCTTACACTCTCTAGTACTGAAGCTTAAGTGGTTGGTATTCAGTGAGTATTTTCTGAACATTCCTACCTAGTAATGCCATCACTGTCCATCCACCTGGTGACACTTCATTCAGGACTTGCTAGGTACTTGGGCTGGAGTAGAGGCCAGCACCTGGGTAGCCGAGAACCCTCCTGACTCCTTAGAGTATCACAGACAGCTGAGGGTAGAAGATGAAGCCCAGGTTGGTAGAGGGCTTGCATATAATAGAGTTGGAGGCTAGCCTGGGATACATGAGACCCTGCCTGACAAAAGGAAGGAAGAAAGGAAGCCAGCTACTTGTGGTAGTACATCTTTTTAATCCCAGTAATTGGGAGGTAGAGGCAGGAGGATGTATGTGAGTTTGAGTTCAGTCTGATCTACACAGTGAGTTCCAAGCCAGCCAGAGCTGTGCAGAGAGATCAGACCCTGTCTCAAAGAAGAAAGTATGTTATCCAGGCGGTGGTGGCGCACGCCTTTAATCTCGGCACTCAGAAGGCAGAGGCAAGCAGATCTCTGTGAGTTCGAGGCCAGCCTGGTCTACAAGAGCTAGTTCCAGGACAGGCGCCAAAGCCACAGAGAAACCCTGTCTCAAAACAAAAAAAGAAAGTGTGTTAGCTGAGGGTGCTGAACTGAGACTCACACCAGCTGCCCACCACTAGGAACTGGCTGGAGAGAGAGAGAGAGAGAGAGAGAGAGAGAGAGAGAGAGAGAGAGAGAGAGAGAGAGAGAGAACAGTTAAATATTAGAACCAGGGCAGCGCCCCGGGCCATAGGGTTGTGAACACAGGAAGCATGTAGCCTGGATCCTGGGTCATGCATAAATCTGCCTTGTAGATTAGCACATGCTGGAGACAAGCCAGGCTGGTCCTGGAGCAATCAGGAACCAGGTTTAAGAATGGAACCCAGGGGGCTGGAGAGAGGGTCCTTAAGAGCACTCGTCACTCTTGCAGAGGACTCAGGTTCGAGTCCCAGCCCCCACATGATGCCCTTGTCTGATCTCCTCAGGCATTAGGCACACATGTGGTGCACATGCACACATGCAGGCAAAAGTGCTCATACAGAAAATAAAATAGATAACTTTAATTTAACTTAATTCTTTTTTTTTTTTTCGAGATAGAGTCTGACTATGTAGCTCTGGCTGTCCTGGAACTAGATCTCGTAGACAGGGCTGGCTTCGAGCTCACAGAGATCAGCCTGCCTCTGCCTCTCAGTGCTGGGAAGAATGGAACTGAGGCCACCTGTAGTGGCCTCACCTGGAATTCCAGCACTGAGGAGGTGGGGGCAGCAGGATCAGGAGTTTGAGGCCAACCTTAGCTGTACACTATACCATAGAGGCTTGCACAGCCTACATGAGACAGGAAGGAAGCCCTGAGTGAACACGTATTGTTGACATGGGCATGACCGTGCCAAAGACTAAAGCCTCAGACCCATAATGATGGCAAAACCTTCCTCAGGTGAGGCCCGGGGATGGCAAAGCTTTCCTTTGGTCCCAGTGCGAACGTTGGCAGGATGTGTAAAGACTAGCAACTGTAGCTTCCTCAAGGGTTTACAGGCAGAGACTGATTTGCTACACAGACCTCCTGACCCCTCCTCTGTTCTGTACATAAATAAGCGCCCGGTAGAGAGGGAGTAGCCCACTGACCCCAGCTTTTCTGAGTGCGTCTCTTCTTCCCTTCATTCCCTTGCTGCCCCAGTCAGGTCCCAGCCTTGCTGGACAGGTGCCAGCCACGTTCTCATCCCCGACACCTGCCTGCACTTGCAGATGGAAATGTGTTCACTGCAGATGTGTGTCAATTCGCACACAGGACTGTTCCCCCTGGGGGAACACCTGACCCAAATTTCATCTTGTTTCTCACTATTTGGACCCTTAGCTTGAAGAAAGAAGCAGTTTGCCAAGGGATTTGGTCCCCAGGTGCCGACTTCCTATGTTCCGAAAATGATATCCTGCCTGTCCATGTATCAATAGGGGACGCAGACTCAGAGAGAAAGGAACACCTGCCTTTGGTGAAAGTCAGAGTTGGGGGCCTCTGGTGGAAACCCCATTTCTCACTAGGGTCAGCGAGGGCCTGTGACAGATTGTCAGCCCACGGAGAATGAGGAGCAATCACAGTGTATCCAGTCCAGGGCTGGTGATTTGGGGGTGGCAATGATGAGGGTGGTGGTAACAAACCTCCTTATTTCCTGGGTACCAACACCCACAGCACCCCAGCACTCTGAGGAGAGCGATGTTATCTATAGAGATAGAAGTGGTGTGCCAAAGCCTGGCTGTAACCCCATCTGGCAGGAGGCAAAGCTTCAACCCCGGCCTCAGCCCCCACCCCTTACCGATTTCCCTCTGCACACCCGCCTTTGGTACCAAGCAGCCATCCTTGCACCCTGAGCTCACGTACGCGTGCAGCGTGGGACAGCATGGGTGGCGAGCTGGGAGAGAGGGAACATGTTGCTGCCAGCTGCTGTCACTGCCCTGACCTGGGGTCACCAGAGGTCTCTCCCCACTGAGCAGTAAGACAGCTCTGTTATAGAGGGAGGGTGAGGGGCAGGCCGGATGCGACAGGGGTGGGGGCGGGGGGGCCGCTGTGCAAGTCTCGTCTGGTGGGAACTGGTTTTGGGTGACTTTTGCCTCAGAATACTGGTCATTATTGGAGTGACACATTTCTCCCTGCCTCCCAGTACGTGACTCCTTCCATGCCTCTGTTTGGATACTGTACCGGGGGGGGGGGGGGAGGAGAGGTGAGCCTTATTTTTTCAACATCCGGATTTCCCCATTCCTCCCTGCCCCGGGCATCACCGTGGCATTGTGGGGCCCCATCGTAGCTTCAAACAGATGAGGGAGGGAGGCTCTGCGTAGGAGCCTTTCCCACGTGCCTGGTGAGGAATCAAGGAAGTGGCCCGCCTCCCCAACCAGGGACCTGCCACAGAGCAGAGGTCACTCCTGTCCCTGCTCTTCAGGTTTGGTCACATTTGTTCTCAACCTGGTTTTGCTTTGTTTTTGAGATAGAGTTCCCCCATAGCCCAGGCAGGCCTCAACTCTCCAGCTGAAGATAACCTTGGACTTTTCTTCCTGGCTCTACCTCTTAAGTGCTAGAAATAGAGGCTTGTCACCCACCACCTCTAGTTTATGTATGGCTGGGGACTGGACCCAGGACCTTTTAATTGCTAGGCAAATGTTATACCAGCTAAGTCATATACCAAGACTTTTTTTTAAAAAAATCATTATTTTTCTGTATGTGTATGGGTGTTTTATATTATATTTATTTATTATATTATATTTATTTTATATTATATACATGCAGTGCCCAAAGAGACCAGAAGAGGGTGTCAGATCCCCTGTAACTGCGAGTCACCATATAGGTCCTCTGCAAGAGCAGCCAGTGCTCCCAATCGCTGAGCCGTCCTCCAACATTATTTTCAGGATAGGGCCTTTTGTAGCTCCAGACTGACTTTGAAGCTACTAGGGTATTGAGGCTGACTTTGAATTCCTGACTCATGGTAAACCTCTGCCTCAGCCTTCCAAGTGCAGAATACAAGTACAAGCCGGAACAGCTGGCTCCTGACTCTCACTCTCTTATTTTGTGGGGGGAGCTGGGATGTTCAAGAGAGGGTGTCTCTCTGTGTAGCCCTGGCTGTCCTGAAACTAACTCTGTAGACCAGGCTGGCCTTGTACTCGCAGAGATCCACCTGTCTCTCCCTTCTAAGTGCTGGGATTAAAGGCGTGCACCACCACCACCTGGCCTTGACTCTCACTCTTAACACACCACGCTTGCACACACGCATGTGAGCCCAGGGGCCAGCCTTGGCTGTCGATTCTCAGGTGCTGTCCCACTGGTTTTTGAGACAACTTCATAACTTGGAACTAGGTTAGCCCATGGAGCTTCCTATCTCCATTCCTCTGAGCTGAGATTACAGGTAGGTACAAGAACACATAGCTTTTTCATGGGGCTTCTGGGGTTTGAACTTGGTTCTTCATGCTTACACAGCTAACCCTTTACAGATGGAGCCGTCTCCCCCGTTCTCAGCTCCCATGTATTAAGGAGTAGACAGCGTGGCACCGAGCCCCTCCCCTCAAGCGTTCCCCGGCACTGTGACAGTTACCTCGTCCCTGTGGCAGGCTGAGCTCATCTGCAGGCAGGTTAACTGTCTGTGATGGACTTTCAAGGGTGTTCCCATATCTAAGACACAGAGGCTGTGTAGATTCTGCTCCGTCCCATTGGGTGCTGTGATCCGAGGGAAACCTGCCCCGTCTCTGGTGACCCATGTGGTGGGAAGGAACTGTGTGGGGAGTCACCATGGCTTCCACTCTTAGGTTTTCCACCCTTCCCTGTCATCAGCCCCCAGAGTCCATCCAGGCCCATCACCCGGCGCCATGCATCGCTGTAGTCTATCCCACGGCAGGCTGAGAGCTGATCTTACCAGCCATACAGACTTGCTTTCTCTCGGTCTGGGTCGCAAGTTCAAGATCATGGTGAAAAGGAGAAGGAAGGTCACATGGCTGGGTCTCAAGGGGAGAGAAAGTTCCAGGTCCTGCTGGAAGAAGGGTGTGTGGGTGAACACTCTCAGGCGTGTGTGTGTGTGTGTGTGTCTGTGGTGTTTGTTTATGGGTGTGTCTGGTGTGTGTGTGTGTGTGTGTGTGTGAGAGAGAGAGAGAGAGAGAGAGAGAGAGGTGTGGGTGTGCCTAAGCTAGAGGAGAACTCCTGGCTCATTTTCTCACCTAGTGCTCTTAATCCTATTCCCTGGAGGCAGGGTCTCTCCCTGGCCCTGGAGCTAGGTCGACAGCCAGCACACCCATTAATCCCGTTTCCATCCCTACCTGCTAGGGTTATTAGTGCCTCAGCCACAGCCAGGCCTTGTCTTGTTTTAAATATGGGTGGTGGGGATTTGAACTTTGATCCTCATGGCTGTGCAGCAATCCATCTTAACCACAAAGTCTTTTTTTAAAGAAAGAAAATATTTTTTTTTGTTGTTGTTGTTGTCTTTTCGAGATGGGCTTTGTAACGAGTCTTTTTCTGTCTCACTAATTATGAAATCTTGGCCTATACTTTAGGCTTATTACTAACTGGCTCTTAAACTAACACATTTATATTAATCTATGTTCTATCATGTAGTGTTACCTCTCCCATCTTTTTTTTTCCCTAATTTTTGACAAAGAAACCTCTCCCATCTTGTATCTCCTGTTTCCTCTCTGCGTTTTCTCCCTTCTCCTGTGTGCCTGGATTCCTCCTCCTCCTTTCTCTCCCCAGAAATCCTGCCTTTACCTCCTACCTAGCTATTGCTATTCATCTCTTTATTAAACCAATTAATCCGAAGGTGCCTTGGCAAAGGCACATCTTTACAGTGTACAAATATTCTGCAATAGGGTTTCTCTGTGTAGCCCTGGCTGTCCTGGAACTCGCTCTGTAGATCATGCTGGCCTCAAACTCACAGAGATCCTCCTGCCTCTGTGCTGGGATTAAAGGGGGTGTGTCACCATGCCCAGCTAAGAAAGGAAGTCTTGAAAGAAAGAGAGAGAGAGTCTTATATACAGCCCAGGCCTGCCTCAACTCACTCACTAGCCGAGTATGACTAAGATTTATTTATTTTTATTTTACATGTGCTTACTTGCACATATGTATGTGTGTGCCTGGTACCTGGTACCCTCAGAGGCCAGAGGAGGGCATCAGGTCCCCTGGAACTGGAGTCACAGATAGTTGTGACCCACTCTATGGGTACTGGGATACGAACCTGGGTCCTCTACAAGAGCAGCACCTGCTCTTTGCTGCTGAGCTAGTTCTCCAGGCCCTGACCTTGAACCCTTGATTGCAGTTATTTTCCCACCACCCCCTATTTTAAGTAGAACTGGGGGTGAGCACTCCACCTGCTGAGCTACATTCCCTCCCCCCTTTCCTATGAGTTTTTATGCCCTTGACTGAATTTCTTTCCCTCTCCTGTTCCAGGCCTCTCTCCTGCTCACCTGCTCACTTCCCTCTTGCGTGCTTCGGCAAACAGGTCAATTCTGAATTCTTGTGCTGTTCTTACCACAGGGCCTTTGTGTATGCTGGGTACTTCCCAAGGAGGGTCTTCCTCTGCCGGGCCAGCTTCTCATCATTTCGGCTCTAACACAACATCTCTCCAGCCCTGACTGCTGCTCCAGTCCCCTGCCACCCCACCCCCACCCCCGCAGCATTGGGGCACTGGGTGCTCCAGGCCTCTGCCCGGCTCTACCTCTATTGCCTTTCACTCAGTAAGCTGCTGGTGGCTCTTGCTAAGACTCATTTTCCAGTGGGAAAATGAGGCCTCCAAAGTGCCTCGCCACAGAGGCGCTGGGGCCAGGCTGGGCTCGCCAGTGGCCTGGTGCCGCCGGTCAGATGGGCTGCAGCTGGAAGCTAGAGTCCTCAGACTGAGTGATGGGGCCTGTCCTGGGGAAGGTCATGGCTCGGTCACTGTTTATCTAAGCGGTCATCGATGGCTCCAGGCATTCGCTGTCCCTAGTTGATGGGCTTTGACTGCCTGGTTCATTTTAAAATGAGGCCGCAGCATAAACGGGGCCATGGAAATTGAGTGAGGGCCAGTGAGAGATTTCTTCCTTGGTTATTATTTACGGTAAGGTTGGATGCAGCCTTCCCGCCATGCACACTTACAAAAGAGCAGGATAGCAGGCCTGAAGGAGGGAAGGCTGGCCAGAGCCCTGTGCTTAGCTGGGCTGGTGAATGGAAGAATCCTGTGGTTAGTTCAGCAAAGATGATGCTTAGTCCACTGTTGGGGCGGAAAGGGTCAGAGGCAGCACCAGACAGGGTCCCAATCCTGCACTCAGAGGGCAGGCATGTCTCAGCCCTGCCTCAGGGAATACCTGTCACTCACCCAACCCTGTCCTCTGGGTCCTCCTTTTTTTGTCTGGTGTCATGTGGGACAGTGGGGTGGACTGGGCCCATAGGAACCCCGTGGTATGTTAAGAAAGTCCTCCTCCAGCTGTTAACTGGGCTTTGAGCCTCAGCCACATCCAGGTAAAGGCTCAGAGTCACTGCCCGCCTTGTCCCTACACATTCTAGCTTATGGGCCAGCAAGGAATTGGGGTGTCTGGCAGTCCCAGGAGGTCCCTGGTGGGTTGGGAGCCCCAGAACTAAGCCTGCTGACTGTACCCCTCTGCCCCCCAGAGCCCACCGCAATGACATGGAGACTATCTACCCCTTCCTCTTCCTGGGCTTCGTCTACTCCTTCCTGGGACCTGAACCTTTGATCGCCTGGATCCATTTCCTTGTTGTCCTCACAGGCCGTGTGGTGCACACAGTAGCCTACCTGGGCAAGCTGAACCCACGTGTCCGCTCTGGAGCCTATGTCCTGGCCCAGTTCGCCTGTGTCTCCATGGCCCTGCAGATCCTCTGGGAAGTGGCCCATCACCTGTGACCAGTGGCTGGAACCTCTTCATCTACCACACTGTGGACAGAAGCCACCAAGGCTGAACCTGGCGACTTGGTGTCCCTTCTAGAATAGGGATGGGCTCAGGTCCCGAGTTCCTGGCCACCTAGGTGTGTTGGATCCCTGAGCCCAATGTGTGCGCGTGTGTTTCTTAGCCTCTTGGGATCTGGATTCCCAACTAGAACCACTTACAGATGAGTTGTGAAGATCGACAGGAACATCCTTGACCCTCACAAAAGCCTTAAACACCACCCACACCCCCTCATGCCCCTTAAAACTGAAAGGACAGCCGGGCGGTGGTGGCGCACACCTTCCATCCCAGCACTGGGGAGGCAGAGGCAGGCGGAGCTCTGTGAGTTCGAGGCCAGCCTGGTCTACAGAGCGAGTTCCAGGAAAGCCAGGGCTACACAGAGAAACCCTGTCTCAAAAAACCAACCAAACAAACAAAAACAGTCGACAGGACAGAGGATTCTCTAACAAAGCCATCATTCCATCCAGGGCTAAAAACGAAGACTTCTCAAACCTATCCACAACTCTGGACCAGCCCAAAGAGAAACACCTGGCTGGTATGCGTCCTCACAAGAGGCCCAGCTAGGGCCAGATCCCCTCAGATGCACAGCTAGGGCCACTTGCTATTTTTCAGAGGTGGGCAGGTCTCACGTCCCTGTTGACACCGCCGTGTCCTTTGTTCTGAGTGCCTTAGTACAGGCTCGGGAATGGTGAGTGCACACGGCAAGCTCTGCTGCCTGGTCAAGGCCTTAGCTCCTCCAAAAGGCAGTCAGTGATGGGCTTCGGCCGACCAGCTACGGAAAGTGAACTTTGGGCTTGTTCAGCATCTATGAGGTTTGAAGATACCAGACATCCACTCCTGTGAAAAACCTCACGTGTGTGTGTGTGTGTGTGTGTGTGTGTGTGTGTGTGTGTGTGGTGTGGTGTTCCAGAGTCCTCCTGAGACCTGTTCAGGGTTAGTTATTAAACAGCAATGTGTGACCTGTGAATGCCCCGTGTTTCCTATTTCCAATGTCCATGCTGTCCCAGCTGGCCTGGTGCCTGCTGGGAATTTTTAGGGTTTTGGTGTTTGTGTGTTTTGCTTGTTTGAGACTGGTTTCACTTAGCCCAAGTTGGCCTCAGACTTACTATGTAGCCAAAGACAAGCTTGAACTAACAGCCCGCCTGTACCTCCAAAGTGCTGGGATTATAGACCTGCACACCACGATGGGTTCGTTTCTGGCTCCCAGAGAGCACAGACGACCTATTTGGAAGTCACACACCATCAGGCTGCTTCAGGGAAGTCTGCTTCTTCAGCGGATCCCTGATAACGTGTCCTTTGGCTTGGGATCCAGAGATGTCCAAATCCTGTCCTGCCAGGTGACCTTCCCTGCAGCTCTGCCACCTGGATGCTGTTTTTCTGCTCCACAGGTGGAGACCCAGGAGTGGCCGCCTGGCAGCTCAGGGGCTGCCCCAGTGGGTCCCATGCCCCTCCATGATGAGATCTGCTTAATGAGACCTAAGGAAAGGCCCGCTAGCCTAGGCTTCAGTCCCACCCGGCCACAGTGCACTGGGAGTGGACAGCACTGCCCTCTGGTGGTGAGGTGAAACCTTTGCTCTTAGAGTGCTCGTCTAAGGAAAACAAAAACCATAGATGGGTTCTCCGTCCCAACTTCCCCCCATCTCCCGTTTTGAGTGAGCATTAGGCTGGATGTACCTTCATATGTCATCGCCCCCCTCACCACACACTTAATACTTGAAATAATTTTAAGAAGGAAACATTCCTGCATTTTAGACAAGATCGGGGGAGTTCAGATGGTATGGCCGAAGACTTTGTTTCTGCATTTTCATTTTATGTATGTGGGTGTTTTGTATGAAGGTATGTCTGTATCATATGTGTGCCTGGTGTCCATGGAAGCCAGAAGAGGGTGTTGGATCCCCGGAAGCTGGAGTTACAGACAGTTGTGAGGCACTATGTGGGTTCCCAGAAGAGCAGCTGGTGCTCTTAAACACTGAGCCATCTCTCCAGGCCCATTTTAGCATTTAAGCCGAGGGATTCAGGGTTCAAGAAGAGAGATGACTTGTTCTGAATTCCTGGACTAGGACAGGAGAGAACTCAGCTAGGTAGGGCCCAGGATGGATGGAGGCCTGAGAGGTCGAAGCAGGGCAAATGAACATCTGTCCATTTCTGTGTTTTTCCTCTTGAGGAAGGTGGGCTTGTGACTGCCAGGTGTTCTAGTAAGGACCTGCCAGTGGCCTGGTGCAGGAACATGTATCACCCATGATGACTGCATGATCTGGGGTCTGGGTGGTGGAGCCGGGCCCTCGGAGGCCCTGAGGGGCCACTCATTGCAGTTCACTCCTGCAGTCCTTCCTCAGTCCTGCCCTTAGCACTGCAGTGGGAAGGGCAGCATGGCGAGGGGCAGTGGCGGCCCCCCTTGCAGTAAGGCTGGGAGCACTGACCAAGGGTCCTGTGACCCCTGCTCTGATAGTGACACTGAGGTCCACTGGGGAAGTGAGTCATGCTGACATTGGTTGGGAACCGGAAAGAAATTCAAGTGGGCTGGGTGTGGCAGAGCACACCTTTAATCCTAGCACACAGGGGACAGAGGCAAACGGATCTCTGAGTTGGAGGCCAGCTGGGTCTACAAAGTGAGAGCTTCTCGTAAAAGAAAGCCAAGAAATCCAACTGTGAGGGTGGGAAGAAGTCAGTCCCGGTGTGCTACGGTGTGAAGCTGGGGCTGGTGGGAAATCAGGGTAAGAGGCCCTAAGGTGGCCAGGGAGAACACAGGGTGGGGTGGATACCTAGGCAAGTGACCCGGTAGGCCTCATATGACCCTTACTCTTCAAGTGCCTTGGACAGTGGACAGCTATGCATGAGTAAGAGAGGTGGGGACAGTGGCTCCAGCATGGTGTCACTGGGCAACTGGCAGGAAGACCTGTTCTGTTCCAGCCCTCATGGTAGGGAATGCAGGGAGCGGCCTCTTGAAGCAAATCTGGCTCAAGACAGGCAGCAGCTTGGCTTCAGCCCACAGCACAGGATAGTACCATCTGTTGAGCTAGCCAGAGGTGGCAGTGCATAGTAACTAAAAATCCCTCCAGCCCTGGTACTACACCAGCAACTCTTGCTTTCTCTTCCTGGCCTGGTCTCTTGTCTGAAGATATCCATTTCCCAAAACTCCACCCAGACAGGACCAGTCCCTCCTCACCCTAGGATCAGACACAGGGAAGGGTGTGGCTGAGCTTGGGGTCCTGGGGTGGAAGAGACTGAGCAGCAGCCTGGAGCCTTAGAGTCCTAGACTTAGGAGCAGGACAAGGACCTAATGGGGCCTCTAGGGTGCCTGGGAAGCTGGAGCTATCTAAAGTTGGTGCCCAGTGTCTTGGGAACACGCCCTAACCTCTGAGTGAGCAGGGGAGGCCAGGGCCAAGATGGGGTTCATATAAACCCAAGGGCCAGGTAGTCACACTGTAATCTTTAAAAACAAAGTCTGTATGTATTCTTTGTGTGTATATGTGAGTACGTATGTCATGGTACATATGTGGAGGCCAGAGGACAACCTGAAAGTCAGTTCTCTTCTATCTTGTGGGCCCAGGGATTGAACTGAGACCCTTAGGCAACAAGTGCCCCTACCTGCTGAGTATCTTGCTGGCCCTTGCAACCTGTGGCTCCCACTCTGTAGACGAAGATGGCCATGGATTTGCCTGAGATCTGGGATTACTGACATGTGGCAATGACATCAAGTTTAGTGTGACCCTGCTATTCCACCTTACCTTCCTAGACACCTTGCCAGCTCTGGGTGTTGGGTAATTAATTTCCCAGGGTGCACTGCATGTGCTTACCCAGGTATCTTCACACGTCAATCCCTGCTGGAATCATAGGTCAGTGCTCCCATGCTAGCTCACATATATTTCTTTTTGGTCTCATCTTGTAGCCCAGGGTAGCCTGTAACTCTCCACGTTGCCTATGTAAGCCTAAAACTCAATGTGGGCCAGGCTGGCCTCAAAACCAAACAGTCAGGCGTGGTGGTGCACACCTTCAATCCCAGCACTCAGGAGACTAAGGCAGGTGGATCACGATCCTGTATCAAACAAGAACAGAATAGTTTCATTTTTTTTTAGTCTAAGCTTGCCTCCAGATTTAGGCAATCCATCTGCCTTAGCCTCCTACATTTGAAGATTACAAGTGTCAGAGTTGTTTTTTTTTTTTAAATTTATTTGTCATTCCATGTGTTATGAATGTTTTACCTATAGCATGGATGTGTACTAGGGGTGGCCTGGTGACCTTGAATACCAGAAGAAGGCATCAGGTCCCCTGGGACTGAAGTTTCAGGCAGTTATAAGCCACTAACTACGTGGCACCAAACTTGGGTCCTCTGCAAGAGCAGCCAGCACTTTTAACCTCTGAGCCATCTCTCTAGTCCCAGAAATGTTTGTTGTTGGTGTGTTTTGTGTTTTTATTGTTTGTTTGTTTGTTTGTTGTTTTTAAACCAAAGGTAATTAGTGAAGCAAGGACTCACATTCCTGAACCTTCCCTTCCCCAGTCTCTTCGAAGAGATTAGCCAATCGCATCGGATCGAGAGGTCGTGCTCCCGACTTCCCGCCAATGGGATGAGCCACTGCCTCCATCTGGGATAAAGGAAGCCATACTGGCCCAATTGTGTTGATAGCCTGGTTTTTGTTGTGGCTCCTTCTTTTTGCAGAATGAACTGCTTGGCTGAGATACTTTGGTTTTATTTGTGTGTGTTCCTTTGTGCTGTTTCTTTGTGATTGTTTCTAATGCAGGCAAGAGTCATCATGTCCAGGTTTCTAAAGTCTGTTTGTGAGGCTTGCGGTACCTACAAGCACTCTCTGAAAGGGTGGTGTTAATTTGGATAGGATGCATATTTTTAAAGTTTTGTTCATCTTTGTCTCAGGGAAATTTCAAGGGAAATACAGAAAGGAGGAGACCACACACGGCCTGCTGATCAGAGGAAAAAGCTGGTCATGTGATGGTTTTTTGACTTTCCATTCTTTTTTTCCTTTGGAGAGGGTGGTTTTCAAGACAGGGCTTATCTCTGTAGCTTTGGGGCCTGTCCTGGAACTCACTCTGTAGACCAGGCTGGCCTCGAACTCACAGAGATTCACCTGCATGCCACCACGCAGGTGTGTGCACACCTTCAATTTTCTTTAAAAAATTCAATTAAAAAAATTTTTTTTTAAATTATTACAAATTTTAAGCACATTCTGAAATATAACAGACAGGTCGTGTAAGACAGTGGCCCAGGCTTTGGGGTCCACTGTCCTCTCCTTAAAGCACAGGCTCCCTTTGGCATTATTTCCGTTGTCGCTGCTGTAGCCTGGTACATGATGTCGTTAGCTCCTCCTCACATCGGCACTAGCTGCCAATTTGACCAACTTCATCTTGCGAAGTTTGGATGAAGAAAATAATAAGGAGTCTCTATGAGCTAGTTGTTGTTTTTGCCGATTCGATTAAAAGTGAGGGTCACCTGGGAAGAGGGTACCTCAGTTGAAGAAAAGGCCTCTATCAGGTTGGTCCGAAGGCAATTTCCTTCACTGATGATTGACCTTGGAGGTCCCGGCCAGTGTGGATGGTGCCACCCCCTGGTCCTGAGCCGTCTAAGAACACAAGCTGAGGAAACCTTGGGGAGCCAGCCAACAGAGTTCCTCCATGACCTCTGCTCCAGGCTCCTGCCTTGAGGGCCTCCCTGGTGTCCCTTCTCGATGGACTGTAAGCTATAAGGTGATAAAAACCCTTTCCTCCCCAAGTCCCCTTTGGTCATGGTGCTTATGCATGGAGCTTTTTGCAGAAGAAAGCAAAGCAGGGCACTTCCTCTTTCTGTTTACCAAATAGAAACGTACAGCATGGAATCATTCTGGGTTTTTTGTTGTTGTTGTTTGGTTGGTTTGTTTTTTCCAGACAAGATCTGTAACTTTGGCTGTCCTGGAACTCACAGAGATCCACCTGCCTCTGCCTTACAAGTGCTGGGATTAAAAGTGTGCGCTGCCACCACCCAGTCATCCTGTCTTTTATTTTTGCTTTATTTGTTTTATTATTTTATTAACCTTTTGAAAATTTAACTGTGTTTTTTATCATATTTATCTCCCCCAACTCTTCCCAGATCCACCCTGCCTCCCTATTCTTCCTCTTCCTCCTTCTTTTTCCTCTTCATAAAAACCCACCATCCCTGAACCAAGTTTGATGAGCCAAGCTCTCTAGACAGGGGAGGTCATTCCCTTGTCCAGTAGGAGTATCCTTCCTTCCTCCCTCTCTCCTTTCCTTCCTCCCTCTCTCCTTTCCTTCCTCCCTCTCTCCTTTCCTTCCTCCCTCTCTCCCTTCTTTCCTCCCTCTCTCCCTTCCTTCCTTCCTTTCCTTCTTCTCGCCCCCCTCAAGACAGGGTCTCTCTATGTAGCCTACTTGGCCTGAAACTCATTATGTAGACCATGCTGGCCTCAAATTCACAGAGATCTGCCTGCACCTACCTCCCAAGTGCTTGGATTAAAACTGTGGGCAACCATGCCTGGCAGGAAATTTTTTTCAAGATTTATTTATTTATTGAGATTGTTATTTTATGTGTGTGTTTGCCTGCACGTGTATCTGTGTAGTGTGTGTGTGTGCACTGCCCATAGAGGCCAGAAGAGAGCAACAGAATGAGCTCTCCTTTGACCCGGGCCTGGAGTGGCAGACAGTTGAGAGCCACCACGTAGATACTGGGAATTGAACTCAGGTCCTCTGGAAGAGCAGCAGTTGCTCTTAAGTGCTAAACCCTCTCTCCAGTCCCTAAAGATTTATTTTTATTTTTAATTATGTATATATAGCCAGGAATGGTGGCACACTCCTTTAGTTCCAACACTAGGGAGACAGAAGAAGGTGGATCGCCAAGTTTGAGGCCAGCCTGGTCTACAGAGTGAGTCCCAAGACAGTCAGGGACCCACAGAGAAACCCTGCCTCAAAACCAAACCAAAACAACAACAACAAACAGCAACAAAAGTATGTATATTTCTATGTATGTGTGTGTGTCTCTGTGTGTGTGCACGTGCATGCGTGTGTGCACACGCATCTGCATTAGAAAGCATCAGATCCCCTGGAGCTGGAGTATTTTGACTTCGTCTCCCCTCACTCTGCTCCTCCGCAGTAAAGACTGCTGGACGTGTGGCTCAGCTGGGAGAGTGCTTGCCTAGCTAGCATGAGCAAAGCCCTGGGTTCCATCCCCAGCACCACATAGACCAGCTGGGATGAGGCCTGAAGTGCCTTGCTCAAGGCCCTGAGCCACAAACTGTGGTCTTTTGTCGATATTATTATTTTCAACTCTTTCTGTCTCTGTGTGTCTGTGTGTCTGTGTGTCTGTGTGTCTGTCTGTCTCTCTCTCTCTCTCTCTCTCTCTCTCTCTCTCTCTCTCTCTCTCTCTCTGTGTGTGTGTGTTGTAAGAAATAAAAGCAGACACAGTGCCCCCTTCCTTTGGTCAAATAGGCAAAGCCAAGGGAGAATGGAGTCCAAGTCCTCCTGCGCTAGGCTGGGGCCTCAGGTGCCTTGGCTGTATAGAAAGATGATAGCCTGGGACGAGTGCCCAGGAAGCTGCTCGCACAGGGCTCTGCAGCCAGGCCCAGCAGGACGGCAGTGTTTAACAGCCTCCCCTTTGCGGAGAGGCGGTCGCCCTCCCTCGGCTTCCTAGCACAGCATGTGCAAACTATTAAGTTGGTTTATTTTTTCTAGAGTGCCAGAGTGGAAGTGACATAGACAGCCTCATGGTCACCCGTGGGAACATGACCTCCAGCATTTTCCAAAGCTGGCATTTCTGGGGCCCACCTTCCAGGCCCCCACTCAGCGGAACCCTGTGTTCACAGCAGTCTGTCTTCAGTTCTTTGTGGTACTTTGCTCCGGGGACCTATAGAGTAGAAGTGGGCAGGGCTGGGAGGAGGATGGGGTGGAGGGGTGGTTCAATGTTAAGGAGATCTGCTGCTCTTGCAGAGGACCCAGCTTTGGTTCCCAGGGCCCACATCAGGAAGCTCACCACCGCCTGGAACTCCAGTTCCAGGGTATCTGACGCCCTCTTCTGGCCTCCACAGGCACCTGAAGCTCCATGGTACACACACAGAGAAGCAGGCACATACATATAAATAAAAATGGTTTTTAAAAATTTTAAATAGAAAGATGGGATGTGTCGCCAGTGAACTCTGGGTCCCTGACTTAGTACCTGGGAAGCCTGTTTCCACATCCACTCATGTTAAGTGAGGGGAAAAAGGGTATCTCTGCAGCCTGTGACTTGGACTGTTGCTGATACAAATCCTCAGGTAAAGGGAGAAGCGAACACTGTGTGCTGCAGACCAGTTAGGCATAGCCAGCTTCTAGAAACTTCAAGGCAGGTCCTATATTCAGGTCTCTCATCTCGGGTATCCTTGGCATTCAAGCCTCCTTCTGTTCCTCAGCCACCTAGTCATCCACTCAGGCCTGTCCTCATTCTATGGCACCTTCCACATTTGCCCACACTTCCTCCATAAGGTCCAACCCACTGCCCAGGAGGAGGCCTGGACACCTGCCTCAGTTTCTGATGAAGGCCAGAGGGCATGTTCCTCCTCCCAGCACCCTGCTCCCCTGAACCAGCCCTGGCCCAAAGAGAAGCCTCTGAACTGACTTAAGGCCTGTTGTGCTCGCTGGGCCCCTGAGACACTCCCTCATAGCCTTAGGCTAATGGTGTGCCTACTCTGCGGATCACCCCTGGGGTTGCGGAGTATCGCCTGCTCTCTGCCCTAAACCCTTACTTCCTATCCAGAAGCTGGAGCCCATGTTGAGTACGTCATAGACTCAGCAAATGAGTGACAGAGGCCCAGGGAATGCACACCCAGAGCAGAAGCAAAACCAAAACATGGCTCTGGGGTCTGGAACACGGTGCAGCATGCAGAAAGCCCTGAATTCGACCTCCAGAACCACATAAACCTGGCACTGGCAAATCCCTGTCATCTCTGTACCTGAGAGACACAGCCTGGAGAATCAGCCTGGAGAATCAGGAGTGTTGGGGACTGTGGACCACCAGACCCTGAATTTCTTGTAAACAACTTGTTTTCCTCTGCTCTGAGCAGCCTGCAGCTGCTCTGAGCATGAAACCCTGACGGCTGGGCTAGTGGGTCTGCAGCTGAACTATCCGAGAGAGGGGCGTGGCCAGAGCCTTATAAAAGCTGCCCCTGAGCACAACAAAGTGGGCATTCTTGGCATTCTTGTCTCAAGGATGTCCCCGTGGCCCCATCTGTCTGTCTGTCTGTCTGTCTCTGTCTGTGTTTGTATGTTTTTAAATCTTACGCCTAGTTCCCGTAGTGCATAGTGTGAAGATGGAATGGAACGGGTGTAGTTTTACACAGGAGTTCAAGGCCAACCTGGAACTCCATAACACCCTGTCTCAAAACACAAAACATGGGCATAATTGCTCATGCCCCGGGTCAGAGCACAGGCCTCCTCTGGCTTTGGCTGGGTCTTTACCTTCAGATGGGCTGTAAGAAAGAAGCAGAATGCCCGTTTCTCTGCCTTCAGTCCCAAACAAGCCCGTATGACCGAGGTCCCTGTTGCCAAGGAAATAAGTCCCAACACATCCAGGTGGCCATCCTTCCCAGGAGTGCTGCACATCAAAAGACCAAGAACCCACAAGAGCAAGGTCTCTGTGCTGGGATTCCAGGGGGCAGTAGAGGAAGAGAGCCGAGGGCTGTAATGGAGAGAGTAGAGTCTGAACCCTCACTTCACCCGGAACCTCTGCTCCAACCTTCAGATGGCATTTCATGTAGCCCAGGCTGGCCTCCAACTCACTGTAGCCAAGGATGACTTTGAACTTCTGATCCTTCAGCCTTTCTCAAATGCTGGGATTCAGGTGTGCACTGCCACGTCTACTTTTAGGTGGTGGTGGGAATGGAATCCAGGACTTTGTGTATGCTACACCCCCAGCCTTCTAAAGAAACACTGGTGCCCAGGGGCTGAAGGGATGGCTTAGTGGTTAAGAGTGCTTGCTGCTCTTTCAGCGGATGGATGTTTGGTTCCTAACACCCATATCTAGGCAGTTCACTGCATGTAACTCCAACGCCAGGTGATCTGATGCCCTCTTCTGGCCTCTTTGGGCACTGCACTCATATGTATCTCTCTCTCTCTCTCTCTCTCTCACACACACACACACACACACACACACACACACACACACACACACAAATGATGCCCATCTGAGTGTGGTGGTCCATGGCCATCACTCATGAAGTAGAGTCAGGAGGATCAGGAGTTCAAGGTCATCCTGATTTACAGCATGTCCTTGGTATAAGACTAGCCTGTTTTAGGCTGTCTAAAGTGCCACCCTTCATGGAATGTGAGCTAGAGGGCAGGTATGGGAAAGTCAGCCCACTGTACTAACCACATCTAGATAGGCTATGCCGCCGCTCTGAGGGGCCACCTCACCTGCCCACTGTACTAACCACATCTAGATAGGCTATGCCACCGTTCTGAGGGGGGCCACCTCACCTGCCCACTGTACTAACCACATCTAGATAGGCTATGCCACCATTCTGAGGAGGCCACCTGACCTGCCACTCCTGGAACAAGTCATCATGGTGGAGAGGGCTGTCCGTCGTGGGATTTCTGTTGACTGAAAAGCTGTACTCTCCCGGGGCTGGGGAGCCACTGTCCCCCTCTCATTGCCTGCGGACGTCCTCGATGATGACACTGACTGGTAGCACATGGCCTCTGTCACCCCACTTTGCCTGGATGGGAGGGATAGGCAGGCCTTCTCATGGCCTCAGCTGTCAGCACTGTGACGGGAGTCTGTCTTGAACCTCAGGGCTGGGCCCTTCTGTGATTTTTTAAGGTTAAAAACCTTTTTTAATGTGTAACAATGTGTATCTGTGTGTGGACCAAACGAGAGCCCACAGAAGCCAGAGGAGGACACTGGCTCTCCTAGAGCTGGAGTTACGGAAGCAGCTCACTGTGTGTTCTGGGAACTGAATTCGGGACCTCTGGAAGAGCAGCAAGTGCTCTTAGCCCCTGAGCCATCTCTGCAGCCCTGTGATGATTAGCTTTAATTGTCATTTCAGCACAACATGGAGTCACCCCATGAAGAGAGTCTCAGTGAGGGCTGTCTGAATCAAGTTGGCTATGGCCATGCCTGTGGCAGGCTGTCTTGATGACATGAAATGATGCAGGAAGGCCCATCCATTGTGGGCAGCTCCTGGATAATGGAAGCATAGAGAGGGAGCTGAGCAATAACACATATATTCGCTGCTCTTGACTATGGGTGTGGCCAGCCACTTCAAGGTCCTGGCACCTTGGCTTCATCACGGTGGTGGCTGTCACCTGGAATTATGAGCTGAGGTAAATCCTTCCTCCCTTAAGTTGCTTTTTGCCAGTGTATTTTGTCCCAGCAATTGGGAAGGAGACTAGGGTGCTCTCCATGGCCAAATGACCAGAGGATGCCACACTTCTGCACATGCTCAGTGGTAAGAATTTAATCCTAGCACTAGTCCCCACACCCTAGGAGTGGCCACCCATCTGCCGTACCTCATGAAGCGAAAGAGATGTGCCCTGGCCAATCAGCCAGCAAGACTCCTCCAGAACCTCTAGGTGTCCCTGTGGGTCTCAGAACGGGAAATAAACTGGGGCAGGTTCTGCCTTCTGCCCCCTCTCCCTTCTGGGGACCCTGTGGGGTGTCAGTGCCACACCTGAAGAACCATACAGTGCAGGCAGTGAACCCCACCGAAGCTGCTGTATGAGCCAATCCAGGCCCAGTGCCACCTGCTAACTGCTACCTGTCAGGAGGGCTGTGGTCCAGCCAGCCGAGCGCTGGCACCCTCTGCGAGCACCTGCTGCGCCCTTCTGAAGTCTCGTGGAGCTTAAGAAAAATGGTTTTATTCCTTAAAGACAAAAAGCTTTTTGGTTTTAATACATAAGTGAGTTCCTTGGCGGACTCCTGTTCCGCCTTCTGGCCAGGCCACTCCAGGGACCTCAGGCCACAGTCTCAGCCACCATCGGCAGAGAGATGTTCACCCGCACTTCTAGCACCCAGCAGGCCTCTGGAACTCAGGAAGCTGGGGTGAAGAGAAGGCACACAGAGGCTGCCCAGTCTCCCTGGGGACAGACACAGACAAGGCCACTTCCGTTGCTGCTGCCACTAGGTCAGGAAGGAGGCTGGACCCAGTGCACACTGTCAGTTCACTGTGGGCACCTGGCTGTGGTGCAGGCTGAACTCTTTGGCCTTGAGGCGCAGGCTGGCGATGCTGTTGGCCATGTTGACCCCAGGGGTGGCAGGACTTGAGCCTCCGGGGCTGTAGGGAGGCACAGAGCTGGGAAGACAGGAAACACAGAAACCCATTGGTGCATCTGGCTAGTCCCATTTCCTTTAATGAGCTCAGGGTGGCTCTGGCCAGGGTGGCAGGGTCAGGGGAGAAGACAAGCATCCAGAGGTAGGACTGGGTCAAAGGAGCCTGCCTCGCCCAATGTAGTGGCTCACACCACCATAACCCTACTATCTGGGATGCTGAGGCGAGAGGGTGGCCTCGGCTACAGTATTTGTTGGCATTCCTCTCTGCATTGAGACCCTCCTGAGAGTGGAACGTGTGCTCTGTCCCATGGCACAGCTCTGGGTGAGGATGGACCGGGGAGGGAGGCTGGAGACCTGGGAGCCACACAAACTAACCCACAGGTGAAGGGGTGGAGCTGTGGGATATGACAGCCCGACTCCTAGCACCCGCCCCTTTCCACCTGACCACCTTGGAGGGAGCCATTTAAAAAAAAAAAGACTTATTTTCTTTTTTATTTATGTGTAGGAGTGTCTGCCTCCATGTATGTCATTACACCATATGAGTGTCTTGTCCCTGTGGAGGGCAAAAGGTGTCAGATCACCTGTACCTGGAGTTACAGACGGCTGTGAGCTGCCATGTGAGTGCTGGGAATCGAACCCAGGGCCTCTGCGAGAGTAGCCAGCACTCTTAACCTCTGAAGCCATCTTTTTAGCCCAAAGAAGGAGTTTATTTTATTTGTTTGTTTGTTTATTTTAAGTAACAAAGCCACTCCTCTACATGGCTCCAGCCCCGGCCAGGATTACAGGACAGGAAAACTTGCCTTCAGCCTTCCCAGACTGTCTCCCGCCTGGAGGGTGGACACAGGCGTGGGTCTGGCTTGAGACTCTCCCTGTAGCCATGTAGCTACCTCAGGGCACAGCCCACACTTTGCTCTCCTCCAGGCAGGTCTGGCTTCTTCCCTCTCCACACGCAGGTACATACACACGTGCACATCAACACTCGTGTGGACACACACAGGCTCATGATCCTGTGCATACCTGAGCACTCAAACGCAGGCTCGTAAACACCCACCTGTACTGTCATGTATACGCATGCATCCATACACCATGCAAACTCTCCCCAGAGAGGTGGCCCCAAAGAGCTCCCCAGTCTCACCTGTAGGGGGATGATGCTGGCCAAGACAGATAATCTGGGCCCAGCGCGGTAGGTCGGGGGGCCACCGGCTGCTCAACGGCGGTCTCCTGGCCATAGGACTTGAGCAGCGAGGCAGAGCGGGTAGCCAGCATGGCACGTTCGTTCCGGCGAAACTTGGCACGGCGGTTCTGGAACCAGACCTGAGAGGGGGAGCGTGGCAAGCGGGGTCCGGCAGATTTTGAGGGGACCTACATCCTTGTGGATCTGGGCATATAATGTGATGCCCCAGCCCTGAGCTGGTGGCTTCATTCTCTGACCTTTGGACTCTTGCTCTAGAATGGGGGTGATCAACAGTGCCTGCATCATATACCGGAAGCAGGACGTGTGAAAACGAAATCAGTGGGCGGGTGAACCCTTGGGTCCTGGGATAACGTGGGCAACCAGGTGGCACCCAGTGGGCACCCAGGACAGAGCTGGCAAAGGACGGCTGAAAAGTTAATAATTTCTTCTTATTGTTTTCTGAGACAGGGTTTCTCTGTGTACCCTTGGCTGTCCTGGAATTCTCTCTGTAGACCAGGCTAGCCTCAAACTCAGAGATTTGACTGCTCTGAATCCCAGTGATGGGATTAAAGGTGTGTGCTACTATTGCCCAGCAAAAAGTTAATAGTTTCCTTGCCTTGGGGGCTGGAGAGATGGCTCAGCGGTTAAGAGCACTGCCTGCTCTTCCAAAGGTCCTGAGTTCAATTCCCAGCAACCACATGGTGGCTCACAACCATCTGTAATGAGATCTGGTGCCCTCTTCCGGTGTGCAGGCATACATTCTGATAGAATACTGAGAATACCATATACATAATAAATAAATAAAATTAAAAAAAATAATTTCCTTGCCAAAAGCTTCGTGCTTGGCACTGCTCTAGGTGCTCATCTCTGTGTGTATGTGTGTGTGTGTGTGCATGTGTGTGTATTCAATGACCACTATTGGATCTCTATTTTGCTCCACGATTTTCTATTTCTATTTGTTTGTTTATTGAGACAGAGTCTCCCTCTGAGCCTGGGCTTGCAGTCTAGACTGGCTCCAATGATCCCCCAGGATCCTCCTGTCTCTACCTCCCCAGCATGGCGTTACAGGTGTATACTGCCTCTCCCAGCTCTTTGGGGTGCTGGGTATCTGCTCAGGTCCTCATGCCACGCCAAGCACTTTGCTTGAGCTGTCTTCCCTCCCCTGCTCCGCGTTTTTACACAAGCATTAGCTCCCTGAACGGTAACAGCCTGCACTCTAAGTGCACATATTCATTTGCAGCGAGAAGCTGATCGGGGTTAGACATCTCGCTCCTTCCACATCAATAGCTGTAGCAAGGCTTTCATCTGAACTTCATTCTCCTGACTCCAGATGCTCTCAGCTCACCCCCACCTCCCCTAGCAAGTACCTGTCCCCCTGGTCCACCAGTGGCCACCACTCTGGATGGCCACTTCCTCTTCTGGGAGCCTCTGGATGGGGCCTACTTACCTGGACACGTGCCTCACTGAGGTTGACACGCCGGGCCAGCTCCTCACGCACAAAGGCGTCGGGGTAGTGCGTGCGCTCAAACACTCTCTCCAGTGCCTGCAGCTGGCTACTGTTGAACGTCGTTCGGTTCCGTCGCTGCTTCTTCTTTCGCTTGGTGGCACTGCCACGGCTCGGGCTGGGACACTCACCTAAGGAAAGATGGAGGTTCAGCGGACTGGCTGCACTGTGCCCACAATATCCCCTGTGACATATGGGGTCCCCGTGGCCCTGTCCAGGGATGTCCATAGTATCAGCAATCTATTCCACTTTCACTGGCTTTCCTGTGTGTACTCTGCAGATGGCCTCAGACCTGAGGGGTGGGATGTATCCTGCTACCTTTTGCCTATCACTCACCCACCCGTTAGTGGTGTGAATGAACTACCCATTCACACATTCATCACCCATATATCATGTATTCATCCATATATCCCTACCTGTCAGTTCATCCATCCATCCCCCCCCACCCATCCATCTGTCCACCTCTCCATATATACAGCCATCTCTTATCCATTTGTCTGTTCATCCATATATCAACCCATCCACATATCCATTCATCTACCTGCCAGTCCATCCACCCACCCACCCACCCACTCATCCGTGTGTCCATTCCCCCCATATATCCATCCATCCACTCCCTCATCTAGTCATATATCAATCCATTCATCCATCCATCCATCCATTATTCACTTATTTGAGACAGTGTCTCTCTAGATAGACTTTGTGGTCAGCAAGCTCCCCAGGATCTGCCTCTCTATACCCCCACCCTGGTGATGCAGTTACAGGTCCCCAGGCTTTTCACATAGATGCTGGTGACCTGCAAGCTTACACAGCAAGCATGTTGCCCACGGAGCTACCTTCCAGCTCCTAAAATGTGTGCTTTAATAGCCAAAAAACATCGCCTGCCACAGTCCAGCCTACACAGGAGGCCCCAGCTTCTCCCGTCCTGTGCCCCATAGTTCATAAGACTGCAACATACAACCTTAAAGGCCAATATGCATGCTGCCATGCCACGTGTGCTGGGGCTCTGACTGGGTTGTTTTATTTACTAATATTCTGGAACCTTCCACCTCTGCACACTTGATTCTGTTTGCCCTCTTGTTCCTCCCTCTACCTGCAGGAGCCAGTTTTTTAATTAGCTTTTTTAAATTTTATTTTATGTATATTAGTGTTTTGCCTGAGTGTATGTCTGTGTGAGGGTGTTAGATCCCCTAGAACTAGAGTTATAGACAGGTGTGGGCAGCCATGTGGGTGCTGGGAATTGAACCCAGGTCCTCTGGAAGAGCAGATCTTAACCATTGAGCCTTATCTGCAGCCCTTTAATTAGTTTCTGCCCCATCCCTCCAGTATTGTTCTTTTTTTTCAAGTATAATAAAATATGTGTAGTATTTTCTTTCTCATCTAGAGGAAGTGTTGCTTGCGCTAATCATGCCCCCGCCCATAAGCCTTCCTGGGGCAGTTGGTGAACTGGACCTTCTTGCTTCTCTTCACAACAGCATGCTATTTACTCCTTGTGCAACTGTGCTGTAACTTGTTCACAGGGTCCTCATGATAGACACCTGGTATGTTTCCAATCTTTTGAAGCTAAAAGAATATTACTGTTGGGCGGTGGTGGCGCCACACCTTTAATCTCAGCACTCGGAAGGCAGAGGTAGGTGGATCTCTGTGAGTTCAAGGCCAGCCTGGTCTACAAGAGCTAGTTTCACGACAGGCTCCAAAGCTACAGAGAAACCCTGTCTTGAAAAACTATAAATAATATTACAATGAATCCCCATGCAAACAGGAGCATCTGTTTTTGCTGTGCATCTTTGCTGCAGATGCTTAGAGGTGGGAGTAGTGTGTAGGTATGGCCCAGTACCCTTATAGGTCTGTCCCGTTCATTTCCCCATCACTGCTGCTTGGGAGGCCTTGGTGTCTGCTGTTCAGTCATCAGAGCCTGCTGTCAGGCCATCTTTGCAATTTTGATCCATACTTTGTACTTTGTTTCTTTAATGACACATTCCTCCCTGGATTTGATACTCAAAGAAAACACCTTAGCTTGGGAGCAGAGTGCTTACCTGGCAGGAGGAAGGCCCTGTGTTTTGTCCCTAGCACTGCAGAAGAGAGCGAGTGTGTTCCTTGGGGGAGAGGGAAATAAAGAAGTGCCAGTAGGGTAGTTCAGTGGCCAAGGGCACTTGCAAACAAGTCTGACTGCCTGAGTTCAATCCCCAGGACATGGTAGAAGGCGAAAACTGAACTGACTCCCGTGAAAAATGTCCCCTGACTTCCACGGGAGCACTAGGGCCCATGGATCACCCACCCAACTATCCACACACTCACAAAATAAATACAAATGTAATTTTCCCTTTTGAGACATGGTTTCTCTATATCGCTGTAGCTGTCCTGGAACTCACTTGGTAGACCTCGAACTCACTTGGTGGCCTCGAACTCACAGTGATTCTCAGGCCTCTGATTCCTGAGTGCCGGGATTAGAGACCGCTCTGCCCAGTCCCTGATCCCACTTTCAATTTCTTTATTTTCAACACTGGGGATGGAACCAGGGTCTCCTGCTCGACACGTGCTTCACCACTGAGCTACAGTCCAGCCCTGCAGTCAGTTTTGTTTATCAGGGTGCTAGTGGGACTAACAGCAAGTTAGGGATGCTAGTCAGGGTGCTGCAGCACGCAGGCCAACCCTGCCCCCATGTCCAGGCATCCTCTGCTCCGAAGTGCAGCAGCTGACTGAGCAGGAGCTAATATCCAGAGTGTTCCCATTTGGGGAAATACTTGCAAACATGAGCCGAACATAAGGGGGAGGCAGTGGTGAGGGAATGCGGTATAGCTGGTGCAAGCCGGCCTTGTCACCTGTTCCCTCCCCCTGCTCCCTTGTCACTCCACACCCCTGTCTGATCTTATGTAAAAAGGCTAAGATGGATGAGTGTGCCTGGTCCTGGGAATGTCCCCATCCCCACCCCTACCCTCCCACCCCTGGACAGGAAAGAAATCCTAAACCAAAATAACTAAGCCCGGGTGCTGAAAGAAAGTCAGGTGGTGAACAAGAGCCCAAAAGTAGAGATGGAAGCTTCTGGAACATGAGCCATCCCCAGAGCTGACTTCTGCCCTCCTTCAGGCAATGCCACTTGGGCATACACCCAATGCAGGAGGCATTTCAGCCAAAAAAGGAGAGTTTTTCTGGAAGTTACTGGGCAATTGGAAACTGGGGGTGTTTAAATGAAAACCATTTTTGCCAGCTTCCTTGCTGAGGGACTGTGGGAAGAAACAGACATTTGAGGCCAGATATTCTGATGGTGACTTACAGCAAAGATTCTCAAAGCCCAGACCCCTTCCCTGATGCCAGCAGGGGTCCATCAAGGGGCTTTAGCCATTGCCTTCCCACCCCCACTCCCTGGGTCATGACAGCAGGTCAGTTGGATGCAGAGCATTCCAGAAAAACCAGTCTGCACAATAAATGATCTTAGTATCCTCCCAGCAAAGTCCAGCATGGCTGTGAGGTGCTGAGCCACTTCACACATGGGGAAACTGAGGCTCTCAGGCTCTCACTTAAGGCTGTGCAGTTGGAGTTGGGACTCATGTCAGCTGAAAGGCTCGGCAGCCCCATCCCCATAAAGTCCCCTTCCACAGCCACCTCCCTCCCAGGCTTGGTGACACTGTCTGTCGCAGCTCTCGGAGCCCGTGGTGATGAGCCTCTAGCCTCATCATCTCAACCACTGCAGAGATCCAGAGCCTCCCTGACAGACCTGAGCAGTGTCTGGTCCCTAGAGGAAGTCTCCATAATGGGGGTTTAGGGACAATAGCTTGCTCTAAGACTCAAGCTGGTGGGAGTTGCAAAGTGTCCTTAGTGCAAGAGCACAAACTGCCATTGCTCAACAAATGAGCCCTCCTGCTCTGTGCCACAGTCTGGTCCTGTATCCTTTCCAGTACAGTGATGGAAGGATGGGGGGACTCAGCCACGGCAAAGCCCAGGCAGCAGCCTCCCGAGTCACAGCCTTGAGCCCACAGCTCTAGTGAGAGCCACTGTCTTGCCTGCTTGTAACAGGTTCCTGCTCTGCCTACTAAGAACAGGGATTCCCTCTGGGCTCCAAGCTTGGCTTCAGATATTTGGAAAACAAATTCTCTCCAGGCCCCAGTTGGTGTGCAAGTCCCGGCTCATCTGAGAGACTCTCCTTGGCTGGTATTCACTGGGTGGGCTGCATCCCAGCAGAGCCATGGGCAGCCTCCTTTGGTTCCAGGACCACTCTCTCCTTTCCGCATGTGACTAAACACATTTAAAGATCTCTGTGAAAGATCACACATTCAAAGACAGCCTAGGCTACAGACTGAGTTCAAGATCGGCCCGGGGAAGTTAGTGAAAATCAGACTCTAAAGGAAAATAAGAGGGTTTGAGGATGCGGCTCAGCGATAGAGCACTTACGTGAATGGAGTCCTGACTCTAGCCCCAGAACAGAAACAGAACAAACAACAACAACAAAAAACAAAGGAGCAGCTGGGTGGCAGCACACGCCTTTAATCCCAGCACTCCAGTGGAGGCAGAGGCGGGCGGATCTGTGGGTTCGAGGCCAGCCTGGTCTACAGAGCAAGTTTCAGGACAGCCAGAGCTGTTACACAGAAAAACCCTGCCTGAAAAACCAAAACAAACAAAAAATAAATCTAAAGAAGCACACAGACAGAGAAGCTACAAAACCCAAACCCTCATTAGCACCTCCACTGCTCTGCTGAGGTTGGGCCAGGACCTTGAGACAGGAGGCCTGTGCGGCTTTTGGTCTCTTATAACCTAAGTGACACTGTTCCCAATGATATCACAATGACAAAGTGACAGGCACACACACCATTTATTTGTCTGATCGTGACCCAAAGACATTTAAAAGCCCTGCTTGCGCCAAACACCCAAGTGTCCCGCTCCACTTATATGTTCTTATTCCATATAATTTAGGGTCTAAATAGCCTGGGGGGAATTCGCTAAGAATTCTTCAGAAGACAGATAACTCAGTCTGTCCATCCTGTCTTTCTCAAGCGCTGTGGACACTTCAAACAGTCGTTTGTGCCTGACCTTTGGGCTGCGGCGAGCTCCAACCCAAATAAATAACTTTTATTAATTAGCATTCATTCTGACCAAATAAGCACCATCCCACGTGATCTCTGCCAACATGACTGGAAAAATAAACCACTGGTCCTGGGGACCTTGATGCGGATTTAACAAATTAACAAGAGACTGTCCTCAGGGAGCACGAGGTGGGGGGATCTGTGAGAAAAGTCCATATTATAGCCAGGGACAGAGCAGGCAGGGACAGGAGGGGACAGAGTGAGGGACTGGTTGAGGTTTCAGGAGCTCCTTGGTAGAGATCAGTTTTCTCTGGAGGGCCCCTAGAGAAGAAAGGTATATCTTTTGCCTTGGGCGCTACAAATCGAGCCAGAGAAGCAATGGGCTGGGGGTGGCTCATCAGCAGCATTGCTTAGCACACATGAAGTGCTGGAGCCCACCGGGAAGACCACTTAAACCGGTGTGGTTGTGTACACCTGACACCTGCCATCCCGGCACCAGGAAAGGAGAGGTTGGAGGATCAGAAGTTCCAAGTCATCCTGAGCTACAGGGTGAGTGTGCGGCCAGCCTCAGCTCCATGGACCTTTGTTTCAAAAAACTAGAAAAGAGGGGGCTGGAGAGATGGCTCAGCAGTTACGAGCACTGGCTGCTCTTCCAGAGGACCCAGTGTCAATTCCCAGCACCCACACGGTGGCTTTCCACTGTCTGTGACTCCAGTTCTAGGAGACCCGACACCCTCACACAGACATGCATGCAGGCAAAATACCAATGCACATAAAATAAAAATAATTTTTAAAAAAACCCCAAACTAGTGGGGAGGTTGAAAGAGCAGAGGGCAGATAGGAAAGAATGGAGTAATAAGTGGGATCAAGATGCATAATAAGAAAGGCACACAGAATAAATATAAAGAAAGGAAGGAAAGAAAGAAGGGAGGAAGGAGAGGGAATGTAAAGAAAAAAGGAAGGAAGGAAGGAAAAGACCCAAAACTAGAAAAGGACAAGAGTGAGTGGAGTGACCTTTGGCTGAGGAAGGGGACCTCAGGTCCATCACCAGAAGCATGAATGGCTCTGCCGTGCAAGCCCTTTAACCACTCCCCAGCCCCGGGATCAGATCGGCAAAGTGGGAACAAGTCAACTCTTTTAACCCCACACCAGCCCTTCACAGGTGGCTCTTGGCACAACTTTACATGTGGGGAAACAGGCACAGTGGGTTAAGCAACAGGCCGAAAGCACATGGCTGTAAATGCCAGAGCTGGGGTTCCAAGTTAGGGACCAGATCACAGGCCAGGGTTTTAATCATCTCCAGAGGTGGTTGCGTGTGACAGACCCCCTGGGCAAGATGACTACTGAGTGCTCACAGGTCTCTCTAGAAAACCCCTGTACAGAGGAGGGAGGGGGGACGAGGCAGGCAGCTCTGCTTCCCAGACTCTTGAAAGCTGCAAGGGAGGATCCCTGTACAGGATACACAGACCTGATTGTGAGGCCACCCTGGCGCCCAGAGAAGAGGGGAAAGGAGAAAGAAGGGGGAGGGGCTGGGTAACAGACTCAGTGGAGGAGATGCCGGGGTTCTGAGGGCTTCCTACCCCAGGAATCAGCTCCACGACACCTGGGCTCACCAGCTAAAGTCTCAAATCAGAGGCTTGCCTCAGCCTGAGCTGGCCTCTGTCCCCAACACTCAGGAGCAGGAATAAGGTAGAAAAGGAGGATCCTGGGTCCCCTGGTAAGACACAGACTAACTTCCCACCCACACCTGGGCCTCTCTGGTGACAGAGGCCTGTCTCTTTTCAGAGACACGATATGTTGTACACATTTCTTTCCCTTTTTTCCTCTTGTTTTGTTTTGTTTTTTTTCCAGACAGGGTTTCTCTGTAGCTTTGGAGCCTGTCCTGGAACTCATTCTGTAGACCAGGCTAGCCTCGAACTCAGAGATCCACTTGCCTCCCAAGTGCTGGAATTAATGGCGTGCACCACCACCGCCTGGCAACGTTGTGTGCACCTTTCTATGGAGCCAGAAAACCCAGGGAAGGGCCTAATGCATCAACAGGAGCCCTGAGCAGGAAGGACGGCCCCTTCCCGCCTCAGGACCTTTGTGCAGACTACTCCAGTTTCAGGGCACTCTTCTCGGTCCCGGTCTTCCCTTTGTGTCTGGCTAACACGTACTTGTACTGGGCCTTACTAGTCTGTCCAAGGAGGCCTGCCTAGCTTCCTAGCATTGACCAGTCATCCACCTTAGGCTCCTGGATCATGTCCCTCAGAGGTTGAAGAAGGTGTTTTTCTCCCTGCTTCCTATGTGTGCACCTCGTTCAGCCCTTGCTGACAGAGAGGTGAGATGCATGCAAACCAGGGAAAGAGATGAACTTTATTTCATCAAAATTAAAGACTTGCCAGGTGGTGGCATGCACTGTAGTATCAGCACTGCGGAAGCTGAGGCAGGAGGCCTTCGAATTCAAAACCAGCCTAGGCTGTACAGACAGACCTGCTCCCAAACAACCCCCACCCCCACGCATGCCAATTAATGTTGTGAACATTACTGAAAGAGGTAGAAATACAGCCCACAAAGTGGACTGGGGAGGCAGCTCGCTGGCTGAAATGCACCCGAGTAAAGTCAGGCAACGTAACAGCCACTGGTAATCTCTGCAGCCCCATGGTGGAGAAACAGGGGCTAGAGCCCAGAGAACCCCTGCAATTACAGACCGAATGCCCTGGCCCACACAGTGGGAACAAAACATCATGTCTCAAACAAGGCAGAAGGTGAGGTTGCTTTCTGACCTCCACCCGGGCACCTTGTCAAGTGCACAGCCTCACTCACACACAAACACATACATACATCTCTCTCACATACACACAAAGATATATAGATATATTTTATATTGTATTATATATAATATAAATGCATTATACATAATCTATATTATATGTCATATAGATATATTGTGCTATATATAATTATATATTGTAATATATATATATATATATATATATGGGACATGGGAAAACTTGGGCTGGGAAAGAATGAAGCACAGATGATGGCTATGAATCTCTCAGGCTCGAGGTGCTTGGAGGAGGGTGTCAGGGAGTAAGGGACAAAGTCAATGGCAGTGAGGATGAAGACATGGCCCAGTGGGAGAGGTCTGAGTGCTCCTGGTACTCTCAGACAGTAGACAGGGAGCATCCTGTGTGGGTCAGCCACAGTGACTAACTCAAGGAAGCCACACACAGGCAAGGCCAAAGCTCCTGAGGCCTTGGGGGACAGGGATGTGCCGCTTGGCAGAGGACATCTGCATGCTGTTGTTCTCAAGCACAAGAAAGACCAGACACACAGAAGTCCCACACAGACTTGAGGCTTCCCGTGGGATACCAGTGCTATGCCACCCAGACCTATGGGGTCACAGACCCCAGCATACCAGAGCCAAGTGCTCCCCTGATCATACAGGGACCCTAACCCTAAGCTCTGAAGAGTGAGGTACCTGCCTGTCGCTGAAGCATACGGGGGATCAGGGAGGCTGTCGGGGAGAGGAGACTGCCTCAGTTCCAAGTCTAGTCTGAGAGTTTTAATCTATGGCTGTTGGCCAACTATCAATTTAGTATAGGACCTACTTTTTTGTTGTTGTTGTTTTGTTTTGTTTTTTTGAGACAGGGTTTCTCTGAAGCTTTGGAGCCTGTCCTGGAGCTAGCTCTTGTAGACCAGGCTGGCCTCAAACTCACAGAGATCCGCCTGCCTCTGCCTCCCGAGTGCTGGGAATAAAGCATGTGCCACCACACACTTGGTTATCACATCCAGTCTTTTTGTTTTTCGTTTCTTCTGAGACACTGTCTCACTGGGCTGTCTTGGAACTCACTATATAGGCCAGGTTGGTCTCAAACTCACAGATATCCACCTGTCTCTGCCTCTCAAGTGCTGGGATTAAAAGCATCCGCCACTATGCCCGGGTTCAGTTATTTTATTAATTTTTAATTTTATTCTTAAGTGTATATATGAAAAAGAAAGAAGTGTGTATATGTGTGCCATGTATATGGGTGCCCATGGAGACCAGACAAGGGTGTCCGAGTCCTTGGAGCTGGAGTCACAGACAGCTGTGAACCACTGGATGTGGGTGCTGGGAACTGAACTCGGGTCCTCTGGGAGGTCATTGAGTGCTCTTAACTCCTGAGCCATCTCTCCAGTATTTTATTTTGCCATTTTGTTTGAGAAGTGTCTCCCTCTAAGCTCAGACTGGCCTCAAACTCATAGCGATTCTCCTGCCTCAGCCCGACTACAGACACGAACTAAATGCCTGCCTAGGTGTGGGTTGAGCAAATCCACAGATAGCTCTGGAGGCCCTAGCCCATCATTCATCCTCTGAAGGACTCGGAGCTGGAAGGGTTCTTAGAGGCCATCAACAAAGAACCTTACCTGCAGATGGGGAAACTGAGGTTTGATGAGAGAGGTGACTTGACCAAGGCTCTCCCAAGGAAGTAGGGCCCCCATGCTCTGTTCTTCTGGATGCTGGGAATTCCTGGGTGGCTGCAGGAAAGCTGAGCTGTGGGCTGGCAACTGAGCCAGGGTGCAGCTGACAACCATCCAGACAACAAATGCTCCCCCTTCCAGAGCATCCAAGAAGGAGAAAAATTGGCCCATGGGTGTCCAGGACTAGGAGAATCCTCTCCTCAGATCCTAGGTTTCTTTTGGCCTCTGGGACAAGCAGTATTCCCACCTCCTTCTCAGGCATGCTGGGCTTTCCCGGAAGCTTGCTGAGTTAGGGGGGATACATCCCAGACCCCATCCCCACTTCCCTTTCCCCAGAAAAACCTGTTTGCAGCTGGCCAGTGCTTTGCCAGTTCCCATCCTAAACCTCCGGACCCTCCCCAGGACCCACTCCCCAAAGCTGTTTCTGTCCCCAGGGAGCCTGTTCTGGTCCAGCTCCATCTCTGAGAGTAGCCCAGATATGGCATGCCTGTCACTCTGTCCTCCCATCCCAGGCCGGTGGGACCTGCTGTGACCCTCCCAGAGGCCAAGCTCCAGGGCAAAACTAGAGGTTTCCATGACCCAGCTGTGAGTCCTACAAGGCGGAAAAATTGCTTTGCAAGCTTGGCCCAGCCCTGCTAGGCGAGGCTCCAAGAGCTGTTTCCAGCAAGACTTTCTGCCCCTGCCTCCACACAGCAGGGGGCCTGCGGTCGGGATTGGACTTCTTCCCAACCCTGTTTTTTTGGCTTTTGCCTCCTCCACTTTCATTACACTCTTGACGCTGGGTTATGAAGCCTCTCCTAAAACATGAAGGCCTTGCTATTAAACCCAGTTTGTAGACTGGGACAGTAAGGATCAGAGAGGGAATGTAACTAACCAGTGCCACACAGCACTGGTATCTTGTTCATTCTTTCTGTCCCCTGGGTGACTAGTAACCAAAGGACATTTGTCCATGAAGAAGTGGAGAGACGGCTGCTGTGCTGGTCCCTTCCTCCTTCATGGGTGCAGTGGGATTTCTGCTGTATCAAATCTGAGCACTAGGCCCATTCACCGACCTAGGTAACCTAGACATGCCTGTCCCTGCAGCATGCCAGCAGGGTGGAGTACCTGTCTGCAATAGAGTTCTACCCAGGACCCAGGACACCAGCATGGGAGATGCACAGTGTCCGGGTCCAAGAAGCTATCTTCCAACATCTCTAACACATTCCCAACACAGCCTCCCAAAACAGCCACCCTCCCTCTACGGAGTGCTCCCACTCAGCCCTGATCCATCCTCCCTGTGGGATCTCCCAATGACACTGGGTCTATACTAAGAGACACTGTGGCACCCGGGGACTCTGCTTCCCAAGATCATCTAGTTCATTCTTTTGAGACAAGATGTCATTATGTAGCCCTAGCTGTCCTGGAACTCCCTCTGTAGACCAGGCTGGCCTCAAACTCACAGAGATCTGCCTGCCTCTGCTTCCCGAGTGCTGGAATTAAAGATGTGTGCCACCACCACCCAGATTCACTCTTGGTTTTAGAGACAGGGCCTTGTGTAGGCCACGATGCCCTCCAACACACTATGTAGCAGATGACCTGGAACTTCCGGTCCTCTCCTCACCTCTCCAGTGCTGGGATTGCAGGCGTGAACTACCAAGAGTGGCTTCTGTGGTGCTGTGACTGGAACAGGGAGGGCTTCACGTATGCCAAGCAAGCACTACCAACTGAGCCATATCCCGAGCCCAACTTTGTTCATTCTTTTTTTGTTTGTTTGTTTGGTTGGTTGGTTTTGTTTTTTTGAGACAGGTTTTCTCTGTGTAGTCTGGCTGTCTGGGACTCACTCTGTAGACCAGGCTGGCCTCGAACACACAGAGATCTGCCTGCCTCTGTCTCCTGAGATTAAAGGCGTGCGCCACCATCGCCCGGCTGTGTCCTTTGTTCACTCCTAAAGCAGCTTTCCCAGCCGTGAGTCAGGCCTTCAGCAGCAGGACTGATACTCAATCTTCCAGATTCTTTCAAGGCACACAGGCAGCACTGGGATGTACCAATGCTATTCTGCTTGTCAAAAAAGCAACCTTGTAACAGACCGTGGCGGCACATGCCTTTAGTCCCTGAAGAAAGCAGAGGCAAGCAGATCTCTGAATTTGATGCCAACCTGGTCTACAGAGTTCCACGACAGTCAAAAAAGCAACCTTTGGGGCTGGAAGATGGCTGAGTGGATAAAGTGCTCACTGTACAACTCTGGATCGCAGCACCCAGGTAGAAAACTCGGAGTGGCCATGCATGGCTGGCACCCAGTGCTGTGTAGGGCAGAGAGAAGAGAATGTTGAAGCTTGATGCTACAACCACTGGAATATGAATTCTCATTGATCCAAGAGAGGAAAGAACGCCAGTTGTGCCTGCATACATCTGTGGTCCCAGAACTCAGGAGGCGGAGACAGAAAAATTGGGAGTTCAAGGTCATCCTCCTCCACTTAGAGGGTTTGAGGCCAGCCTGGGCTATATAAGGTCCTATCTCAAGATGAAACAAACTAGGGACTGGAAAGATGTCTCATCGATTAAGATCATTTGCTGCCCTTCCAGAGAACCAGAGTTTGGTTCCTAGCATCTACTGGCAGCAGGGATCCTGTGCCGTCTCCTGGTCTCTTTTGTCTTACTGAGTTGAGTGAGATGGCTCAGCAGTTAAGAGCACTTGTTACTCTTGCAGAGGACCTGGGTTCAATTCCCAGCACCCACAGGGTGGCTCAGACCCATTCCTAACTCCAGTTTCCAATGCCCTCTTCTGACCCCCACAGGCATCCAGCATGCACATGGGCATGTATCCTTGCAGGTGAAATACATGTAAATTAAAATGAATAAATATAATAAAATTTTAATTAGCTATTAATTAAAACCAAGAATGCAAACCTCATTCCTCCACTGCAAAACAGGGCATGTCTCAGTAGCCATCTGTGGCCAGGACTACATGGGACTGACAGAGAGGTTTCCATTTTTCCAGAGAGCAATGGAGAGAGGGGGTCTGGAAATTGGAATTCTCCTTTTCAAGAAAAAGAAACAATGGACAACAGTGGAGCCTCTCTATACATCCCTCACTACAGCAAATAATTGTTTTGTTGGTTTTGTTTTTTGGTTTTTCGAGACAGGGTTTCTCTGTGTAAGTACTCTGGCTGTCCTGAAACTCACTCTGTAGACCAGTCTGGCCTTGACCTCACAGAGATCCTCCTGCCTCTGTCTCCCCAGTGCTGGGCTTAAAGGCATGCACCATCGCCACTGGAGTATATTTATTGTTTCTTTTTTTTTTTTAAGATTTATTTATTTATTATGTACACAGTGTTCAGCCTCCATGTATGCCTGCAGGCCAGAAGAGGGCACCAGATCTCATTACAGATGGTTGTGAGCCACCATGTGGTTGCTGGGAATTGAACTCAGGTCCTCTGGAAGAGCAGCAGCCCGTGTTCTTAACCTCTGAGCCATCTCTCCAGCCCTTTATTGTTTCTTTTCATAGCCTTCCTGTCCTTGTCCCTTGCCACCCAGCTGCCGTGAGTCCTCTGGCAGCTTATGTGAGAGCCCCATTTCCTTTTTGGTTACTGGGCCAGGATTTGGAGCAGACAGACCAGGGACAAGGTGTCCATCTGCATGGGCTGCGAAGCGCACAACTCCAACACACCCCTCCAGCCTGCAATAGGGACCCCGTGTTCAACGTCAATGGTGGCATTCAAGCCCTGACTCCCCACTCCCCCACCCCCGCCAACTCTGTGAACACTGGGCTTCACTTTTCTGAGTCTCGGGTTCCTTACTAGGAACAGGGACAGAGGTCTCTGAGCACGCTCACAAGCCTCGCATCCAGGGTATGCTGGAGTAGCACAGGTCACATTCTGTCAGTGGGTGTTTTTATCTTGACATCTCATGGGGCTGATTCAAGGTGACCAGAGGGACATCAGGCATCTCAAAGCAAGTGGCATGGAGTTAGGCTGACACCAGGTGCCTGACGCTCAGTCCCCAACACCCACACCTGTCTGGTGGAGACGTTGTATTTGCTTAAGCAGTCGATCCTCTCTTCCAGATCCTCTCGTGAAAGGCATTCTGCCTCTCCTTCCTTCAGCTGGCTTTGAAAGCCAAGTCGACTGGGGCCTTCCCATTCACACCAGTTACATCCCATTCACATCCAGCATCTTCTCATGCCCCATGCCCAGCTACCAACAGAGGGCCTGAGGAGGATCCACTGAGCACCATGGGGAAGAATGCTGAATGTTTGGGCCAGGTCGTGGGGCTCAATGACCCAGACGGACTCACGGCTAGCAGACTGGAGTCAGCTATGAGTGCGAGCTCCAAGCTTCAGCCTAGCAAAGAGGGCAGTAGAAACACCTCCCGTACAAGGAGACGAATTAATACCCACGCTGTTCTTAAAACAGTGCCTGGGGCACAGCACTCCACAGTTAAGGTATTTATTTAGCGGAAGGTGATGTGAACCCATTCAGATTCCACTGTTCCTCCAAGTAAAACAGCCACCATCTTCAGCACCTCAGCTGCGCCCACTAACAAGAACAGAGGTTGGGCTTACCATTACGTCATAGGAGGACCACCTCACCTGAGTGGTCCAGCCTTCCGTCCCAGCACTTTGTATGCCCTAAGAGTACGTGGTCCTGGGGTCTCCAAGAGGTGAGAAAGTACATAGGTTGGAAGAGGTTAAGTATGTGTGTGAAGGGGGGGGGAGGAGAAAGGGAGAGAGAGCGCCATCTAATGGAAGCTATCTATCATCCTTGTCTGGTGAAAACTTCCCAGAGTGGCTGCTTTGGGGGTCCCCCATTCTTGTAAGCAGCCTCATTCCTGTGTTCAGTAACTAAGCCCAATATACTCATTGACTACCCACGGTGAACTTTTGTGAAATGAAGCTTATGAGGAAGGGGTGGGTGTTGCTTATATCTCCCCCTAGGGAAGGAATTCCAGAAACACCCACATTTGCCATGCTGTCTGTGCAACCTTTATGCAAGTTTCTTTAACTGCCTTCTCTAAGTGGATGTTTCTAACTTGGAATTTGCAGAGAAAAATGTGCTTGGGACACAGAGGTCACCTAGATGGCAGCATCTCAAAGATCAGCTCTCTGCTTCCCAGGACACTTCATGGCCAAAGGAGTGCAAATGCTGACGTGCACATTTGTATGAGTGCGCATACGCAGGCACACATACACAGAGACACAGACACACAGACACAGACACACACACACGCACACACGGCAGGGCCAGCAGGTGTATTGATGGACCAGGCTTCAATGAGACCCTTGTGCTGGTCCGGTGGATGACAGACAAGTCCATGGCAGAGTCAGGGGTTCAAAGCTGCATCCGCTTCTCTCTTCCCCTCCCCAACTGATAGTCCTTGAGGTGACTCAGCTTTGAAACAGCTTATGCAGGACTTAAGCAAACAAACTGGGGGCGGGAGGGTACCCAGGGTCCCCAGCCCGCAGGGAGCAGGCGCGGTGGGAGGCTGGTTTTCGGGGCTCCCTTTTTCTCAGCTGACTCCAGGGTCCAGTCCCCGCCATGCCGGCCTGGGGTCGTAGGGCCCCGGGGACCGCACCCGCAGCCGCCCGCCATGTGTGCGCCAGGCCGAGCGTGCGAGCCGCCGGGGCGGCCAGGGCGGCGCCGCCACATCTGGTTCCAGGCGCGGCCCTGGCGCCGGCCTCGCCGCAGCCCCGCGGCCCAGACACCGTTAACAGCCTGGCGCGCCCCGCCCTGTCGCATCCCGGGTACCACCGCCACCCTCCCCAACCCCCACCACGGCCTAGGCGGGGAAACTGAGGCTGAGAGAGAGGCCATATGGCGAGAAGGAGCAGCAAAGAGGACACTGTAGACCCCATCCACGGCTGTAAGGCACCCTGTGCACCCCCAAGGCCACCCCAAGGTGGCAGCGGGGCAGACTCTCCTTCTCCGGGACCATTAGTCCTTGCGCCTGGGGATGTAAGACTTCGTGGGACGCTCCAGGATCGAGGGTGACCCACGGCCATCCGGGCCCTAGCCCAGCAGCAGGGCAAAACCAGATTCACTGGTGCTCCTTAGGGCCGCCCTGCCCTACAAAGGCCTTTGTGGCCGTCAGGAGAAGAGCCTAGTTGGTTTGTAGAAAGGACTGTGACCTTTAGGGGTAGTCCCTCACACTCCAGTATCTGGTGAGAGATTGGAGTGCCTTACAATGGGCTACTGAGTGGCTGGCAATCCTGGCGCCTCCTGCTCCTCCCAGTTGCACAGATGTGCTTGCAGATACAATGGCTTCTTGGCTCGGGGTCCTGCACTCCTTCTACGGGAGCTTTTTAAGGAGATGGGTCACATCGAAGCCAGCGCTCACCTTTTTCTGAGCTGCGTACTGGCAGGCCAGAAACGCTGTACAGCCTTCCCGCTCATACACACCAAACCCACCGTGAGGGCTGGCTCAGCCAGGTATCAGCAAGTCTGGATTGTAGAACAAAACCAATTTGCTGACTTGCAGCGGGTGAGATGTTCACCAAAGACTGTTTAAACCCCCAGCCCTGAGAGCAGCATGCAGACAGACATTTTCCTTCTTTCCAACCGAATTCACCAGCAGGTGCAGAACTGGAGGACTCATTTTCTCCTTGACTGTGGAGGCCAGGGTGGGGGCGGGGGAGGAGCGAGACAAGGCTGGGTGATAAACCAAACAAGCAGCTGACCAGCAGGGACTTGAGAGCCAGGATCATTCTACAAGTTGTCTGTCACTTCCTCAGTCTGGCTCTTCAGAAAGGCCACTTCATGTGGTTTCTGGGGACCAAACTCAAGTGATCAAGTCTGTGCAGCAAACACTAACATTCTGAACACTGTAGAGGGCCCATGGCGGACTGTGGTCACTGAACTCTGTCACCTTGCCTCATTTCCATACCATCTCTGTGTTCTGGTCTCTTAGCTCCGAAGTTCTCATGGGGGCACAGTTGGCTGGCACCTTCTGTACTGAAGGGCTGAGAACACCCCCTTGAGACTTACAGAATGACCTTGGGTCTTCCTGAGCTCCAGCCCGGACTGGACCTGACCACCTGCCACTGTAGAGTGTTGAACGTCTCCATGGGCTACAGGATCACCCCAAAAGCTTCACTGTGGGTACCTGTGGCCCTACCGTAGACCTCTCTGAGCTAGCCTGGATGTGCCCCATCTTCTTGGCATGCCTTTGCTGGAACAACCTGAGTTCAATTCCCAGAATCCACAGTAAAGGATGGAATCAACTCCTGACGTTCTCTTTGACCTCCATACACACACACACCCATGCTCGCTTGCTCTCTCTCTCTCTCTCCCTCCCTTCCTCCCTCCCCCCCACACCAATAATAATAAACGATAATCTGGGATGGGAGCTGGTACTATAGGTAAGACTGTTTGCTGTGCTAGCTTGATCCCTTCAGGTCGATCCCTATAGCCCACATAAACCCACAGCACCAGTGTGTGTCTGTAACCCAGCTGGAAGGCGAGACAGGAGGACTGAGTCAGCGGGGACCTCACAGGCCGGCTTGGTGTACACAACAAGAGAGACCCTGCTTCAGCTAGGTGGAAGGAGAGAACCGACTCCTGAAAGTTGCCCTCTGACCCCCACATGTGCACCGAACCATGCGTGTGTCCACATTCACACACATAATTAAACACTTTGTTTTGTTTTGTTCTTACTATGTAGTCCTGGTTGTCCTGGAACTCACTATGCAGACAGGCTAGCCCCCGACTCAGAAGAATCCTCCTGCCTCAGACTTCCAGGTGCTGAAATTACAGTGTGGGCTTCCATTTTCGCCTATTTCCACCACTTTTCTTTCAGAGTACAAAAGACAAATTTATCAGATAGACTGCAAGGGAGCAGGAGTGGGGCCGGGGGGGGGGCAGGGCTGGCAGCAGCGGAACTCCCAGCCTGCAAGTTTCTCTCTGGACTCTGGGGGGGCGCTGGCAGCAGCAGAACTCCCAGCCTGCAAGTTTCTCTCTGGACTCTGGGGGGCGCTGGCAGCAGCCGAACTCCCAGCCTGCAAGTTTCTCTCTGGACTCTGGGGGGCGCTGGCAGCAGCAGAACTCCCAGCCTGCAAGTTTCTCTCTGGACTCTCTGCCATTTTCAGATATCACTCTGGCGGATATCAACTCCAATGAGCGGAAGTGTCTGTACACACCAACACCTGCGTGAGGATAGTCACAATGTCATGAGCTGAGGCCACTGACATGTCATCCGATGGGTCTCGGACAGCCCATGACAGAGGGCTGTTGTTCACACCGAAAAGGAGGCGCTGTTCTTCCACGTGTTGTGGGGTGCACCCACAATACCTGCACTGCCAAGAGAGTGTAGCTCTAAGCCAGCCTGGGCTACACAGACCATGACTCAAAACAAACATAAAAAGTTAGCTGTGGCCTGGTGAGATGGCTCGGACCTGAATTTGATCCTTGGAACCCACATAAAGGCAGAAGGAGACAACACCCATTCTCACAGAGTTGTCCTCTGGTCTCCGTACTCTTGATGGGGCACACATACCCACAACAATAACAATATTTTAAAATTCAAAAGCCAGTCATGGTGGCGGATGCTTGTAATCATAGCACAGAGGAGGTGGAGGCAGGGGGATCATCACAAGTTGGAGGTCAGCAGGGGTTATATAGCAAGACCTGTCTCAAAAAGGAAGATGACACGGGTCTGGAAAGATGGCTCAGCTGTTGAGAGTCCCCAATGCTCTTGCAGAGGACCTGAGTTCAGTTCCCAGCAACCATGTCTAGTGACTCACAGGGCATGTAATTCCAGCTTCAGGTGATCAACACCCCTGGCCTTCAAGGACTCTTGCATACATGTGCGAAGCAAACACATATGTACATAAATAAATAAGTAAATCTTTTGAAGAGGAGGAGGAAGACAGCAATGACATTGAGGAAGAACCGTAAATGCATATCAGAAAGAGAAGAAAGCCAAATGTGAAAAAGACCCATACAATGTTCAATGCAAAATAATGTAAAACCATGCAGACCAACCGGGACAGTGGTTCCTGGGAAAGAGAAGAGGGAGGGGAGGAGCCTGGGCACAGAAGGTTTCCAGGGCAGCGCTAATAGAATGGCAGACACTGAACAACCCCACACAAGTGGCCCCTTCTGATTGTAGACACTAGGGGTTGCATGTGCCTGTGAAGGTCAGCTGATCCTAACTGATGCTCCACCCAGGCAAGGCGTGTTGTGGGGCAGGCAGGAGGGTATGTGGGAAATCATTCTTTTCTGCTCAGCTTTGCGGAAATTTTAAAACGCCTCTAGAGAAACAAAAAGTCTGCTAGGGAGGCCAGTAATTCCAGCACATGGGAGGCAGAAGCAGGACAGACAGGAGTTTAAGGCCAGCCTGGGCTACATGAGAGACTCTGTCTCCAAAAGGAAAAGAAAAAAAATCCATTTAAAAGGGGTAAAAAGAGGACTCCTGTCTAGCATTGTGGCAGAGCACTTACCCAGCATGCACGAGGCCCTGGGTTTCATTCCCAGCACACTAAGGGAAAAATTAAAAAAAAAATACACTCTTAGGGTTTTCATTACTGTGAAGAGATACCATAACCATGGCAACTCTTATAAAGGAAAACATTTAATTGTGGTGGCTTGCTTACAGTCTCAGAGGTTCAGTCCATTATCATGGCAGGGAGCATGATTCTCCTGGCCAAAATGGACGCTGCTTAGACTCATGCCGGTAAGCCACAGTCAAGTGGTGATACACATTAATAAAAATGGGTTAATCAAGATGTGAGAGTTAGCCAATAAGAGGCTAAAACTAATGGGCCAGGCAGTAATTAAATAAATACAGTTTCTGTGTAATTATTTCGGGTATAAGTTAACCGGGACCAAAAGCAGGCCCGCGGCCGGGAGCTGGGCAGTGGGACACAGCCTGCTCCTCCTCATGCAACAGATTGGTGCAGGCAGACGTGGTGCAGGAGCTGAGAGTGCTGCATCCTGCAGGCAACAGGAAGTCGACTGTCTCACACTGAGGGAAGCTTGAGCAAAAGAGACCTCAAAGCCCGCCCCACAGTGACACACTCCTCCAACAAGGCCACACCTTCTGAGAGTGCCACTCCCTTTGAGGACCATTTTCTTTCAGACCACCACAAATACGAAAAGTCACAATTTCTTGCCTGGCTCCCAGAAGCAGGGACACTAAATTAGAAGGATTGCTACATTTCTGGAGCCTCGGCCCTTCCACCACTGCAGACTCCAAGCTGACGCCATGAACAGAACTTGAGCCTACAGAAGCCTATGGAAGCCTCCATTATGTCTAATGCCCTGCACGAGGCTGACTGTGCCCTTCACCCACCTACAAGGGTAGGTGCAGGTTAGACTATGTATAGCCTTGGTCTCCACCGCCCCTTCCAGCAAACGTTCAGCCCTTGAACGTTCTCCTGCCAGGGGAAGGCAGGAGAGGGCAGGGGGAAGGACTGTCCAATCAAAACCTATGAGAGGTGGAGCTTATTTGCATAATTTGCCTTTTAAGGGCCTGGACTCCTAAACTGAGCCTTCTGATTTCATTAGCACGTGCCCAGCTCCTCTTTAAGCAAGAAACCCCAGACTCCCTTCTTCAACAATCGATATTGGAATCCTCCCAGACAGGAGGGAAGGGGCTGCTGGATGCCACTCAGGTTCCGAGGCTCTGGATGAGCAGGGACCTCTGCCCTGCAGGCCCTGGCATGGCGCTGTGAGAACAGAGTGCCCAGCTGCCACAGGCTCCTAAGGTTGACCCAGCACAGTCCCAAAGTGAGCCATGAGTCCCCTAGCATCGGCAGTTGGGTGTCCGTTCCCTCCCTTCCCTGAGCCATGCATCACCTGTATAACAAGTTTGCAGCCAGAGTGAGAAAGTGCTGGGGAGGACCTGAGCGGACTAGCTGAGGCAAAACCAGAGCGCGTAACTGGGAAATGTGGGCGGGTGGTGTCAGGCATAGCTGGGCCCAGACTTCTATCACGGGCCTTTCTGTCTCTGTCTCTGCCCTTTCCTACAGAGGCAGGTCATACAAATCCGTGTGCAGCCTTGAACTTCTGGTTTTCCTGCCTCCACCTCCTGAGTGCTGGTTTTACAGCTGTGTGCTACCACATTTGGTTTATGCAGCGCTAGGGTGGAGCCCAGGGCCTCCTGCATGCTCCACAGGAGCTCTGCCAACTGATGCACTATCTCGGTCCTTAAGACAGATTCCGAATAGCTGTAATTGACACCCTGATCCTGCCTGAGATACAACATGCTAAGGCCCTTGTCCCCACCCTGACGAAATGAGGACGGTGTGCCTCCACCCCTAGAAAACCTCTGTACCCTAAATCTGCAGAACCACACCAGATGGACCCACTTTGGGAATGCTTTCTCCCGGGTGCTCAGCCCTGTCCTTGCCATGTGCCAGTTGGTGGGTCCCTCTGGTAGCTGCAGGGCATATGGATATTTGCAGCCTGTCCTGGTAGCAGGGGCCCCTAAGACAGAGACTATTAACTACTGTCACAAAGCAGGGTACAGCTGAGACTCCATGCTGACCCAGACATCACCCGGAGATCTCACAGTGGCTCTGCAGGCCATGTCATAGGAGCTACTGGAGGGGAGGTAGGGCTAACGACCTGAGGTCTGCACCTGGAGCCGGGAACCCTAAGATGGAGCCCCCCTCTCTCTCCCAGGCTTTTGTGTCTATCTGCTGTGCCAAAGGCTGAGGGCAGGACTGGTGACCCTGTAGCTGTCCCCTGGAACAGGCAAAGCTCTCCTGCAAGGATGGACGCACAGCTGCACCTCCCATGCCATCTTGGCCCCCAACCTGCCAGCCAAAGACCAGCTAAACAGACCCTACTCTCCCTGCCCCGCCCCAGGGTGGGCTGGAGGCAGAGGGACAGTTTTTGCCTTAATATGGAGTTGGTTTGGGTTGGGACACTCCCTCATCCCTATGCTGAGAAGATGAGGGTCCCTTGGGACCAGCAGCTGCCAAGGGTGTGTCTGTGTGCACAAAGAATTCTCTCTTTCCAACGCAGGCACTGCCGATAACAGTCATGGAAACAAGAATGATGATGATGGTAGGTATGAAAGCAACGAGCTGGGGGCATGCGTTCCCTTTATCACAACCCCCACCTCACCTTCCCCCTGAGGCTCAGAGAGGGAAGCCTCTGGCTCCAAGGAGCCAAACAGTACCAGCCAGGTTTCCAGCCTCCCTGGACCTCCTCTTCTGGGGACTTAGACACACAGACAAAGCACTGGCCGCCAGCCCCTCAGGGAGATACTGCTCTCTGACTCCACCCCCAAGAGCCACATCACGTCCATCTTCAGAAATTGGGACAGTGGAGGGAGGATCACTTCAGGGCAGCCACCAAGCCGAGGGGGGGGGGCTCTGAACTGATCCGTTTGTGCTGAAGGGGCACCCTTCCCACACCTACCCTCTTGGGAACAGAGCTGGTCTGGCATGCCTCCCTGCCTGGCAGAGTTCCCACCTTGCCCATCCATCCTGCCTCAGACCTCACTTTGACATCTGGTTCTGATTTGGAGGTTGCGGGAAAGAGGCGGCCGGGAAAGCCAAAAGTGGGCAAAGGAGGTTCACCTGGCCCTTTCCTTTCCTTCTCTGATGCCCCTACTCTGTGTGTCCCTCTGTCATCTGCTCCCCAAACTCTGGAGCTGCTTGTCTCTGCAGAGGGGAGCCTGCTCTGGTCACTACTTGGACCCTTGAGCCCTGGGTAAAGGAGGAGGTGGGAGGGGTGGTCAGCACTGCAATGAATGCAAATACTGCATTGACCAATGGTGCTGGCCCCCAAGGCCTGACCAGCGGAGCATGTGTATGGACATATGGGCATGCATGTTCTAGACGTGACACAAGGCCTCGTGCAGCTCTGAGGACACACGTTGAACCAAAGCCTTTTTTTTTTTTTTTTTTTTTTTCGGGACAGGGTTTCTCTGTGGCTTTGGAGCCTGTCCTGGAACTAGCTCTTGTAGACCAGGCTGGCCTCAAACTCACAGAGATCTACCTGCCTCTGCCTCCCAAGTGCTGGGATTAAAGGCGTGAGCCACCACCGCCCGGCTGAACCAAAGCCATCTTATCCACAGATCTGGAAATAGCAATTAATCTCTAATTTGAATTTTTAACCTCAAACACTACATTATAAAAATAGTTGTGCTGTATTTTAGGGACGCCATTTGTCATGAAATTAGCTACGGTTACATGGAAGCCATGGAGAGTAAAGCACCATGCCTCTGTCTGCATGGGAGCAACAAGCAGGCCCAGCCTCAGCCAAGCAAGGGGTTGCAGCTTAACAGCGCTATCGCTTCTGGGGGGCCCCTGGCCACAGGGCAAGCTAGGCACATCCAGCGAATGTGTCCTGTGGGTGGGAACCCTGGGCTGGGAAGTTAGGCACTAGCAAAGCTACTAGGTAGGTCGTGGGAGCTGCAAACCTCTTCTTGCTCAGCCCCAGCCACCCACACAGAAGGTCTCCTGGCGCCTCTGAGGGTCCCTGACATGGGGGAGCCACACTGCCCTCCTTGCGGGTGAGGAACTCGGTCTCAGAGCAGGACCAGGGCTGGGCTGGGCTTGTGAGCAGCCCCTCCCAGAAGGCTCAGGGTAACTGTGACACAGCAGCTGTTTCCTTTGTTAATTATGGGACCCCATGGGGGTGGTTCCCACACTTCTGACACCCACAAAAGTGGGGAAGTATCCCCAGTGCACATACATCAAAAGTGGGAATTTTTGATGAGAGAAAATGAGAAAAATCTTCTCTCTCGCAGCACTGAGGGCGGAAGTCAGGGCCTTGGCCTCCATTATGATGGAGCTACATCTCCAACCCTTTCTCTTCATTTTTATTTTGACACAGGACCTCATAAAATGGCCACACAAACCTCGAACTCGAAATCCTCAGCTTCTTGAGTAGCTTCCACTACAAGCCTGCATCATCAGGCACGGCTCCAACAATGGCCACTCTTGAAGGATACGCTCTTGGGACATCTTCTGCCTCTCGCTCCTGCTTCTGAGACAGTCAGGCACCTTCTCCCACCTGAAGCCTCTGTACCTCTCCTCCCTCCCCCAGCACCCTCAGGACCCCTCCCTTGCTCCCTCACTCCGGCTCTAGGTCCCTTCTGAGATGCTACCCTCCTCTAGAACCAGCTCCCTCAACTGTCCCCGCTGGTGGTAGCCAGGCAGCTCCTTCACCCTGGGACCCAGCACGGGCTTGGCATGAGTGAGACACCCAAGACAGGCAAGGAACAAGGGACCTGTTACCAAGGCACTGTCCTCACTTCCCCTGCCTTGATACAGAAACTAGACCCCTCTAGATCCCTCCCCCTGCCAAATCTGCAGCCCCAGCAACAGTTTTCTTTAAATAATGAATCTGCTTTCAGCTGCTATTAGATCTGGGCCTTCTCTTTTTCCCTTCCCAATGAAACCAGAGTGGCAGTTTTTACTTCCTGTCTTCCGTAATTTCCCACTTAGAGGCAAGACACTCTCCTCCCTGGGTTGTGGTACCCAGGGAACCAGCTCTGCGGGAGAGGCTGGCCTCCCATTTAAAACAGGATGTCTCAAGAAACTCACAACCCCTTTCCTCCAGTCATGCACACCCCCAGCCCCAGCCAGGCCCAGCCAGGAGGTCTAGTGAATCACTCGAAAGCAGATTCTTGGTGGAAAGAGGGCAGATAGAAATCCAACACTGACAGGGCCTGGGCAGCATCAAAAAGAGGACTTTGTAGCAACCTGGCCATCTGCAGCCATGCACAGAGGGACATGGCCACTGAGGTCCCTAGGAAATGATACTTGAAGTCACTTTGGGTCCCTGAGCTGTGGGGGGGGGGGACAATGCTCGACCTCACCAAAGGCTGCCAGGACAAACCAGGCATGGGCAGAGTGGCAGGGAGTCTACGCTACCCGCTGCTGGACTCCAAGCCCTCAGGGGAAAAATATGGCCAGGTCACTGGCATATAGCAACAAGGTGCCTGTGTGCAGAATGAATAAATGACCAAATAGATGAATGCTACCTAGCTTTCTTTTTTATTTATAGTGTATGTATGAATGCGCTGCATGTATACTTGTGGGCCAGAAGAGGGCGCCAGAACCTATTACAGATGGTTGTGAGCCACCATGTGGTTGCTGGGAACTCAGAACTTCTGGAAGAGCAGCCAGAGGTCTTAACCTCTGCACCATCTCTCGGGGCCCCACCTAGCTTTCTAAAATGAGAGGGCAGAGCTGATTGTGGCAAGGGAGAAGACACAGTCTCGCATCATTGTCTCTCAAGGGATGGCAGAGATTCTTTGTGTGGTTTGGTCACGAAGGAAGTGAAGCAAGGTGCCAGTGTGCAGCTGGTGCTGGCATGTTCCCCTGCCCTTCTCCCCTTGGTGCGGGATGCCTGCCTTCCTTCTCCACATTTGAGCTGTGTGGCTCAGACTTACGATTCTGGAGGGTACGTGGCCTCCTGGCCCCCAACTTTCAATAACGTGTGCAGCAAAGGACCTCTCCAGCTTCTAGGGACCAGAGTTGGTGGTGGAGGGAGCTTTTGCAGGGTACCTAGCTTCTATAAGGGCAGGAGATTCACTCTCCCTCTAGCTCCAAAAACGAGGCTGACCGTGTGTGTGTGTGTGTGTGTGTGTGTGTGTGTGTGTGTGTGTATAGGGGGGCAGCAGGAAGCCCTCTGAGCAATGCAGCAACATCACACCACTGGCCCAGGGCCTGGGCCGGGACTCAGACGGGGTCTGTAATTGTAGTTCTCTGAACTCATATCGCTCCTAAATGTCAGGGTTGTGGTGCCTGTCAGCCAGTGACCCCACCTCCTTGCATACAGACCCTCAGATTACAAATCCTTATCAGTGAGAAGGGAGGGTAAATGGCTAAGCTTGAAAGATACAAAGAAAAGGAGCAGGATCTTGTTCTCATGGGTGTAGGATGAGGTCAGCCAGGGATGCCATAACCTGCACCCTGCATACTGGGTGCCCACTGGCTAGACCAGCCACCGGCAGCCCATCTTGAGAGCATTAGGGCTGCTGTGAACAGATGTTTTCTGTTACGTGTTATTTGTTAGTCTAATGAAAGGAGGTGCGCTGGCTTTCAAGACCTTGCTGGTCTGCGGGGGTTTTATGTGGGAAGCCTTCGCAGAGCTCTGGCGGCGGGAAGGCTGCAAGGCCCCTGCCAGGCGCACCCGCCCCGCGGCTCTGCTTTGATTCCGAGGTTTGCAGCCATCCGAGTGGTAATTCCAGCCCTGGTTAAATGTCATTTTTAATAACGCCATCCCTGGCATGTGAATGGCTGCGCCCAAGGCAAGGAGGGAGGTTGGCATGGGGGAACAGTAGTGGGGAGGACAGACAGGGAGGAGGGGGTCGAGGGACTGATGAACAAAATCTGGAAAGAAATGGCTATCCCACTGGGGACTGCGGATACTCATGCCCAGGGACCGCCCCACCCCCGTCCCTGCCAGGAGAGCCACAGGAGGTGTAATGGGCAGCAGAGGGAGGGCAGCAGAGAAGAGGGTCTCAGGATGATGGGACCCAGAGTGCCAGAAGTGATGAGGCTTCTAACTGAGCCCAGCCAGGCCCTGAGCACCACACCTGGAGGTGGGAGCACAGTTAGGACACTGGGGGTGGGGATCCTTCCAGGACTCTGCCCCATCACAAGCCTTATCCCAACCTCTCAGGGTGCCTTGGGCTGGCACAGGGCAGGTGCTTGGGCAATGCCAAACACAGTGGGTAGATGAAAGCAGCTATCCCGGATAGATCTTGGGACCCTCTCTCTCCCGTGCAGTCACCCTTCCAGATCCTTCAACTTCACGTTTCCATGGCACCCTATGCAAATGCTCCATCACCAAGAGGGCTGTTTCTCAATCAGGAAAAGGAAGTGATAACATGCAATTGGTTCTGGAAGATCAGTCATTAGCAGGGTACCAAACTCATTGGGGGGTTGGGGCTGTATCTCAATTGGTGGGTGCTCTGCCTAGATGCACAAAGTCCTGGGTTCAATCCAGGACTGGGGGTGGTGGAAGCAGGAGGGTGAGCAAGCATTCAACGTCATCCCTGGTTACATAATGACTTCCAGTCCAGCCTGGGCTACGCAAGATCATGGTCCTAAAAACTAAATCAAACTAAAATCAACACAAAGTCTTGCAGAGAGGGGACTTTTGCATGCAGGGACCAGGGACTCTGATTCCCGAGTCTGTAAATACATTTCAACCAGCTTCCCAGGTGAGTGCTGGAATCTCATCAAATATGGCCAGAAACAGATGGCACAGCTAGCTCATTTCATACACAGATGCAGAGCCCAGGCTCAGAGGCAGTGCTGGGTAGGATCAGGTGGACACTGATTTTCTGGCCCCTGTCTAGGGCCCCTCTTACATCTTCTTGGGCAGCAATGTCACAGAGATGACATTCTCTCACGGCCACATCTTGAGCTACTGAGGAGTTTGTTCTGCTCTGGGGACAGAGGGAAAAGTATCCCCCTGTGGAAGCTTCCAGGCCACCCAGTCCCCAAGCCTGATGCTCCTCTGCTGTCTTCCACCAGGCTCTTCTTTGAAGACTGCCTCCCAGGCCTCAGCTCAGCCCCTACCACTGCTTACCCTTTCCTACCACTAAAGACTAAAGATATCCTGGTTGCCCATCCCACACACAGGCAAGCAGAATCCATCTTAAAGAAAGCCCCAAGCTAATCTCTTCCAGAGCATGCTTCATTTTTAGGGCACAATAAAAAAATATCATTACCCATAAAGGGCCCCATGTGGATGGCATCCTGTCATCGCCACCACCCCACCCCCTCCTGAGAGTCAGTCAGGGAACAAACAGATGTGGGAGGAACCTAAGCTACAGGCAAGCAGGACATCAGTGTTTTCAGATCTCCGGGGAGACTGGAGAAGCAGTGGTCGCGGCCTAGGGGTTTCTCTGCTGTGCTTGGTAGACCAGTAAGCCATGGAGACTGCAGCCTCTTATGTGGTATCAGGAAGCTATTCCTCTCAGTCTGACAAGCCTTTTCCTCTCTGATGGATCAGTGGGTGCCGATGATGTCCAGTCTGTGGCCCTGACCACCATAAGAGGATATGGAGGCATGCCTACTCCCCAAGCTCTTTCTGAACAGGAAGCCCCACAGCTCTCTCCTACTCAACACCTCATAAGAGCACTTAACCCTTGGCCCATGTAGCCATCCAGGTAGCTCTACCACTCTATGGGGACCAGAGCCAGCCTCGTCCAAAAAGCCTGGTAGGATTATTTGGGCCAGCTGGAGCCTCACTGCGGGTGTGTGAGCCTGCACACACCAGGTGGGACATGTGTCTGCGGGGCTGTGTGTCACTCTGTGACTGTGAGTCCAGGACAGGCAGCTCACCATGTGGCCCCCAAATGCTAGCAGGGGACAACGTTCTCATCCCTAAGCTACAACAGAGAAAAATGGAAAGGCAGTTGGTAAATTTCTGTTAGCTGGGGAACTCGCTCTACTGTAAGCGAAAGGCTCATTCCTGGATGGAAAGTCGGCGCTTTGGGAGGACGGATGCTGGAGTCGGTCTTTTCTTGAAAACACTCCATCTTCTCTATGCCAGCTCCTGAGAGCTTGGCTGAAGGACTGGATCTGTGGGCAGGCCGAAGATGGATGGATTGGGTGGATGGACAGGAACTGGGGAGCTGGGAGAGGGACCTCCTGCCACTCTCCTGCACTGGAACCCTCCACAGCTGTCTTGGGTCTGTGTCTGGAGATGGGTGTTGGGAAGGGAAGAGACAGCGGGCTACCCACTTTCTCATCCCTAAACTCTCCCAAAGCTGGGCAGCCGTCACTCTCCCTCATGCCCATGTTACAAGGTTGGATGTGCTCTGTTCTCTTTCCCTCCCCTGACTACCTCATGGCCTTTGAATGTATCCACATCTGTCAGGGGATGTGAGATGGCCCTGGGCCTGTCATCTCAGTACTTCCAAGGCTAGAAGGATGATTTGGGACAGATCAAGGGCTTTGGGACAAGACACACCCAGGTTGGAATCTCATGTAGGACTAGTGTGGCCAACGCTGTTACATAGATGCTCTTCTCTGAGCCTCGATTTTCCTCTCTATAAAATGGGGATAATCAAAGGACCCATGTCACAGGGCTGGAGGGAAGTCAAGGCAGGTGAGAACCCTACCAACACACAGCACTTGGTTAAGGTGCCTATGGGATCCTAGCCATTCTCCATGTGCCTCGCACCGTCTTCAGCTCCATCTCCACATCGTCCTGCTTGCCCTCTCTCAGCCTTCCAACCAGGCACCAAACAGAATCTGCCCCACTGTGGGTGCAGGGTTTCATATAGCCCAGGGTAACCTTGAACTCACTATGTAGCTGAAAATGACCTTGAACTCCTGATCCTCCAGCATTCCCTTCCTTGATGCTAGGATTTCAAGTGTGCACCCCACTTGGTTCTATGTGGCGCCTGGAATTTAATGCGAGCTTTGTGCTAAGCAAGCATGTCACTCACTAAGTTCCATCCCCGTTCCCCTAGGATTCCTTCCTTATGACATTTTCAGGAATACACCAGCTTCCCTTAAGCCATCCTTGAGTCTGCCTCCACCTGGAGTCAGCCACATTTCTTTGGAATGGGGGCATCATGAAGTCACAGAGTTCTTCCTGGTCTTCCCTGACATCTTCCCTGACTTCCTTCCTTTCTTCCTTCCTTCCTTCCTTCCTTCCTTCCTTCCTTCCTTCCTTCCTTCCTTTCTTGAGACAGCGTTTCTTTGTGTAACCTTGACTGTTCTGGAACTCTCCTTATAAACCAGGCTGGCCTTAAACTCACAGAGATCCTCCTGCCTCTGCCTCTGCCTCCTGAGTGCTGGGATTAAGGGCGTGCACTGCCACCACCCCTGGCTGACATCCATCCTTTCTATCCAAGTGCTCAGAAACCCCATCCTGCACACAGGGTCCCTACTCATCACTCCTCCAGTCTTGTCCCACACCTCCTCACCCCTTCAGCTCCCAAGCCTCATAGCCAGTCTCCCCAGCATCCATGGAGCTCCTATTCCTAGCTTCTCCCACCACATACTGGGCTGTGTTGGAGAAAAATGTCTGAACTTAGAATCCCAGTGCCAGCCGGACATCTGTACCAGCTGTGAGCGACCTTGGGCAGGTTGTTCCATCTCTTTGGGCCTTCAAATTATGAGAACCATAAGCCCTGTAAATATCTCAAGGAGCTGCCTGGAAACTCTGCATTGAGTGAGCACCTACTACAATGTCACAGAACTGCTTAGGACCTGCTCCACCCCCATAAGGAACACCCCTTGCTCCCATTCTACAGATGGCAGGCTGGCAAGACGGCTCAGTGGGTTAAAGTGCTCGCTTATGAACCCGCCAACCTTAGTTCAATGTCCAGACTAGTTTGATGTCCATATTGGTTCCTAGAACGCATAGTGAAAGGACAGATCCAACTCTCTGACCTCCACCCAAGAGCCATCACACACACACACACACACACACACACACACACACACACACACCAATAACAACAACAATAAGTGAATTAAGTTGCAAACCCACTTTGCAGATGGCTGCACTGAGCATCAGGGTTCTAGCCCGACCTTGAGGGTAGATGTGAACAGGTCAGACTGAGGCACCAGGCAGTGCTTCCGGCACCACCCCTAGGAGTTCCTGGATGGAGGAGGAAGAGCACCCTGAGTCTAGTGAGGAGCTACTCAGTAGGTGCTGTCCCTGAAGACAAAGGCAAAGGGGGCTGATCACTGTCCCAGCTGCCCTGACAGCCCGCTGCAAGTCCCTTCTTTTCCCAGCCCACTGTAAGTCCCTCTCCACGCTCTGGGCACACACCAGACAACCTCCTCTCCTGCCTGAGGTCCTAGGCACCAGGCCCAGGTCAGGGCTGTGTCCCCAAGAACAACCACCACAGGACTTTTTCTAGCTTGGATAGAGCTACGGGGAAGGATCCCACAGCTATCTGTGTGCATCACCCACTCGTGGTTCCAGTGGGGACCCAAAAGAGATGGTGACCTGTCTGGAGTCACTCATGGCAAGAGCGGGGAAGGCCGGGAACTGGACTCGGGTGTTGTCATCCCGATCCTGCACTTTCTGAGTGCAGTCCTTCAGGAAATGGAAGAATGGCAGAGTGGGGGAGAGCAGTCTCAGAGCAAGCTTGCCTCTCAAAGGCACCTTTCTGAGAAAACCCTTTGTCCCTCCAGCCCCGCTCCTATCTTACAAGCCAGTTTTTGCCAGTACCCGGCCCCCAAATCAGTTACAAAGAGGCTGGTCAAATTCTGCTGTGGAAAACGCCATTGCAATTTCTTAGGAAATTAAATGTGAGAGCTGGGTGATACGGCTCATGGGTAAAGAGCTTGCTATGCAAGTGTGAAGATCTAAGTTCAAATCCCAAGAACTTAATGGAAAACTGCATGTCCAGTGGAGACAGGGGAGTGCCTAGAGGCTGGAAGGTTAGTAAGGCTGGTGTGCACAGGGCCAATGAAGATCTGTCTCTTGAACAAGATGGGAGGTGAAGGTGGACACCCAAGGTTGTCCTCTGACTTCTATATGCATGCCTGCACCCTCACGCATGCATGCACACACTCACACAAAATTTTTAAAATATTAACCATGGCTGGAGAGTGCTGGCAGATGCTTTTAATCCCAGAACACAAGGAGGCAGAGGCAGGTGGATCTATGTAAGTTCAAGGCCAGCCTGGTCTATAGAGTGAGTTTCAGGACAGCCAGGGATACATAGAGAGACCCTGTCTCAAAAAAACTCAAACATATATATTAATCATGAATTACCACGTAACCTAATAATTCCGTGTGAAGAAGTATACCTTAAAGAATTCAAAGCAGAGGCCTTTGCTGGCGTTCCCATGCTCACAGAAGCACGGCCCATAATCACCGTCCACTGACAAGTGGACAAGTGAACTATGGTCCAGCCACACAGTGGAACACCATTCAGCCCTGAAAAGGACAGGAGTTTGAACCCATGGCACATGGGTGAACTCAGAACAAAATAACCAGACACAAAGGGACAAACACTGTAGAGGGACCTCATGTGGTCAGGTTCATGGGAAAGTAAAATGGGGACTGGACTACAGGGGAGCTGGATGTGGCAGAAAGGGACCTTTGCAATACAAGGATATTGCTGGACGGTGCACTTACAAATGGGCCACGGTAAATCCTGAACTAGCCATGTGTTAGCACAGCAAAGATGAACTGAAGAAGGGCATGGTACATGCCTACAGCCCCAGTACTTGGGGTGGAGGCAGGAGGATAAGGAATTCAAGGCTAATCTCAGTTATGTAGCAAGTTTGAGGCCAGCCTGGGCAACATGAGACAGTCTTAGAAAACCAAAATGAAAATGAAATGAAAACGGATGGATTGGAAGTCTACCATCTCTGAAGCCCAGTGATTCCTCAGGACTTCCAGCTGGCCCTCTGGTTCCGTTTAGCACAGAGGAGGTACAGGTCCCCCACCCTAACCTAGACTCACCCCAATTACCAACTGCCACTCAACTAACAAGGGCCCAGCTCCCCCAGGACCTTATCAGATTGCAGGTGTCCCATCACCCAAAATCTACCCATACAATCCTTGTGAGATCCACTTAGTCTTCCTGGCAACCCAGCATCCTGAGCTTCTCCAAACAGGTACCAACATCGAGCAGGGCCCAGCCTGCCCTGACTCAGGCCTCTCTGCCTAGCTCCTGGGGCCATGTTTATTTTCTCAGCATGTCCATGGCCTGGTTTCCGCCTTGTCCACAGGAGGGAATGCTTTCAAGAAACTCGAGGTTATTAATGTGGTTTCTTTTGTTGTATGCCATTGCAAAGGCAGAGAACGAGGGTTTATTTTCCTAACGTGCTTGGCATAGCTCAGCATTTGATTCAGGAGGAACTTGAGACCCCGATTTGTTCTGAGTCACTAGCGAAGCCTCAGCCTACTCAGCCAGTTCTGTGGGGAGCAAGGGCTTCGAATGTCATTGGCAGACGTGGGCTGAGTCTACCAGTGACTTTTAAAAAACAAAAAAGATTTTAGTTTGTTGCTCAATTGGTTGGTTTGGCTTGGTTTTTTAACTGGCAGGATGAAAACAAGAGTTCTCACTCCCCCCACCAATAACCTGTATGTTTCTATTAGAGGGCATCTCCACTCTGCGGAAGCCACAGGGAGATTGGCTTTCAAGAGTGCTTGTGCCCTGAAGGAGCTGAAGGCTCAGGATTGGAGAGTTAAAGCACAGCCCATTGCCCACATGTGCTGCCCTGGGGGTGAGTCCTGGTACCCCAAGGTCTGTCTGTTTTCCTCCCACCCTTCCATCCCCCCCTTCCTTCCTCTCTCCCTTCTTGTGCTGGGGATGGAACCAGGGCCTTGTGTACTCCTGGCCTCTAAGCTCCTCCTCCAACCAGTACCTTTTTTCTACCGGTTCCAGCCATTCAGACTGGGCTCAGCGGGATTTGGAAAGAACAGGTCCCTTCTTCCCGCTCTTTGGAGGCCTTGGGACTGTGAAACCAAACCATGGTTGTGGAAAGGGACAATTAACCAAGGGGACAACAGGAAGTTGCCTCAGCCTTCTTCCTCTACCTTCTGCCTGTAGACTCCAACCCAGAGGGACACTTGGCATGGTACCCCTGAACCACTGCTGTCCCAGGAGCAAAGGCTGGATATAGTTTCCAAGACAAGGAGTGATTTCTTGAGCCCAGCCTTGGATCTCCCACCTGACGCCACTCCCAGCATGTCCTGTTTCCTCAGACACCCCAGTGTGCAAGAAGCTGAACCCCAGGAAAAGTCTGGCCATTCTCATGAGTTTTCAGGACACCCATGGCCAGATACCAAGGCCACAGGGGTCACCCACTACCCATCCAGCTTCTTAGAGCTTGCCAGTGGCACCATCTGAGCACTCACACCCTAGCTGACCCTTGCAATCTGGATTCTCCGGGGTGTGTGTGTGTGGGGCGTCCATTTAGGGACCTTGTAGACCAGTGGTTCTCAACCTTCCTAACACTGCGACTCTTTAATACAGATCCTCATGTTGTGGTGACCCTGACCATTAAATTTTTGTTGCTACTTCATAACTGTAATTTTGATACAATATGGATCATAATGTAAGTATTTTTAGAGATAGAGGTTTGGTGAAGGGGTCATAACCCACAGACTGAGAATCTCCGTGGTAGGCTACGTGACAAAGAAATCAGACCTTGTACTGCCTGTCCCCTACCAGGCCAGTACCTCCGTCCTCTTACACCAGAATGTCAGTGTTCTCTCCTTTGTCCCCATCACCTTGATTTTATTCTTCCCTTTGTTCCATGCTACAGCCTCAGTCACCAAGCTGAAACCAGAGAACACTGAGCATATCACACCTCACTTTACTTCTGGCCGGAACTGACCCCATTCCCTCTACTTTTCCATCAAGGACCTAAAACCCGACTCCCAGGACTGTCAGCTCACTCATCATCCATCACCCAACACCCGAGGGAAGAGAGTGGCCTGGCCCCCTGCAAGTGGTGGGAAGTGGTCACCAGCACCAAAGGCAGGCCCTCCTGGGGGCTGAGCGCCATGCATGACTGCCCAACCCGCAGTGGATGTTATCAGGTGGCGTTTCCTGGATGTCCCAGGACACAAATGTTCACAGGCTTGGTTTCAGAGAGTGCCACCGTCCTCTCTAGCTTCCAAGGATGCCCTCTCGGCTGAAAGCAGAGGCTCCCAGCCTGCCTGAATAACCCTCCCACCCTGAGCCTAGTACAGGAAGTGAGTGCTTAGGGTGGGAGGGGAGGTAGGGGGATGCCAACTCCTCTATCATCACCTCTTCACACACTGGGGATCTATAGACAGTCAGGTGTCTCAGCACAGCCAGCAGGACAGTAAAGTCCCTGAGCTAGGGGACAGAGGTGGTAGCCTCAGACACCCCTCCCAGCACCAACGTGATTTTGGTGATTCTGGCCACCCCCCTGCCCTGCTCCTCACCAGTAGGGTCCAGACTGGGACTTTTGTGTCATTCGAATTCTTCATTCCCAGTCGCCCCTCCCCCAAGCCTAGCCCCACATCTTTATTTCCCACCAACTTCTCCATCTTTTTTGAAAAACAGAGCTGAGGACGCTACAATCCTGTGTGATTGTGTGTGTGTGTGGGGGCTATTTGGGTGTGTTGTTTGTTTTTAAAGCCCCTTTCAGATGACCTTTAACCTTTGCAGGGGAAACAGGCCTAGCTGGCTATCCTCTGAGAATTCCTCCACCCCGAACCGAACTGAAGGGTGTGGTTGTGCAGGCAGGCCCACCCCACAAACCATAAGACCTGTCTTAGTTCAGAGGGGCTGAACCGAGTTTGACTTAGTGGCTTGACCCTTTCACAGCCTCAGTTTCCCCAACAGCATCAGCTTCTGAGGGTAGGTGGGTATGGGATGCAACGGCAGCGAGTTTTTATGAAGTCACACGACTGTAAGTGGATTTGATTCAAAGAGGGTCTCTTCCGAAGGAGGAGCTTTTGAGACAACAGCAGCTCACCACTGGGCAGTAGCTTCTGGGACTGTAGCTCCCGTTGTGAACAAGCCAGTTCTCTAGTGCCAACAGCAGGGATCCCGCAGGTAGCGGGTTCCTGGAGCTGGGGCCCATAGCTACAGTATCGCAAACCGTGTGTCCCACACCCCAGTTCCACAGTTGGGGTCCCGCAGCTCAGGGATCCTGTAAGCCACGGGTCTCTGTAGCTTCGATCTCGCAACTGGGGGTGGGGGTGAGGGGTCCCAGTATCCGAGGGTCCCATAATCTTACAAGCCGAATATTCCTCAGCCTAGGAGCCCAGAGACTGGATCCCACAGTCAGTGAGTCCCTCCGCCCTCCCAGGAGTCCCGCAGCCCGGGGATCCCTCAGCCAGTGAACCTCACCGCCCGAGTTTCCCAGCGAAGGGATCCCGGTAACCCCCAGTCCCGCAGCACAAGTCCGCAGTCCCCCATCCCCGGCTGGTTCCCACGCCGCACACTCACCGTCCTGCGGAGCCGCCTCGCTGCCACTGCTGCCCCCGGACGGCTCCCGCGTCGCTCCCTCCCGCGCCTCGGGCCCCGCCACCGGCCCGGCAGCCCTGCGCCCGGCCGCCGCCACCTCCTCCAGGTCCAGGAGGTGGCTCACCGAGAAGTTCTTGCGCGCCTGGGCGCAATCACCGGGTGCGGGCGGGGGCCCCGGGCCGGGCGCCGGCGGGTCCAGGGCGAAGGCGGCGGCCGCGCTGTCCATGCCCCGGCCGCGCCTCTGCCGGCCGCCGCCGCCTCCCGCTGCTCGCCGCGCCGGCGCTCAAGTCCGTCGGTTGGGGATGCGAACTTTCTGCCCTCCCCTACTGGCGGACCGCTCGCCAGCCAGCGGCCCGGGCCACACGCCCCTTCTCGGGGCGGACCTCGTCCGCCTCCCCCCCCCCCGCTCTCCTCCCCCCACCCCCCGTCCTGCGCCGTCCGGCGGGAGGCGGGGCCAGGACGAGGTCCTCGGACTCCCAGACTTGGTATAGGGTGGCCGAGTTCCGCAAGGGGTGTCTCTTTAAATCCCCCAACCAGGGTTCCCCGGAGGTGACGGGTGGGGAATCCGTCTCTGTATGTTGCATGGGGGGGGCACTCCAAGAAAGTTGACAGATCCCCTCCCGTCCTGTTCACGTCTCTTTAGACAGGGTCTCGTATATTCCAGATTAGCCTTAAATTTGCTACATAGCCAAGAACGACTTTGAACGCTTCCCAGCTTCTCCCTCACTGTCCCCACCCTAATGGAAAGAATCAGAGGTTTTCGAGGACCACCCTGTTTCCTCCACGCTGAAAGGAAGGTTCTGGGATGGAGGCCAATGCCATTTCTCTCATCTCCCAGTGGGTGACACTTCTGCGCCTGTCCCCAGCATTCCCCTTAAGGAAAACAAAGCTGGGAGGGGCGAGCTTCCCTGCTGGGGTGCGCAAGGGAGAGATTCAGCAAGCCGGACAGATGAGAGGTGGGGGTAGCTCGGCAGACAAGGTCTATCTTTTAACTTTTTCAAGAAAGTCCAGAAAAATGGCACTGGGTGAGAATAATGGAGACTCTCAGTGCTCCAGATACTCCAAGTCTTACCCCAAGACTGTCCCGCTCTTCTGTACCCTTGCTACCATCAGAGAGACGTGAAATCATAGCACCCACCAGGAGGTCTGGAGAAGGGAGTGTCAGGAAACCCTCCCAAGATTCACCTCGAAGGACACCATGAGACTCTGACCCACCCACGTGGCACCATGGGTCTCTGCCCACGGATTCAGGGAAAATGTTGCAAAGGGTCTGATGGATGATCTAGCTTCCATTCCATTGCATGACAGACAGGACGGGAAGCAGGAAGCCAAGGGCTCCTTCTAGAGCTTGGGAGAACTACTAAAATTACTCTGTCCAAGCTGTTGCAGGCCCAGAGCCCAAATGCGCCCTGTTAGGGTCTGAAGGAACACTGTGGCCACTGTGGCATCCTTCACCTATTCGTTAGTCACCATTCTGAGCATGTGGAGCAGTGATGTCCTGCATCAGTGCCCTGTGGAGATGCTGTGGTTCCAGCCCCGTGTTCAGTGCTTGGACCCTGAGCAAGCAACTTAGCCCCTAGTTTCCTCGACTGCCAAATAAGCTATTGAGAGGAGTGAAGAAGTGGAATGAGAACTGGGGAGCCGGCTGGGCTGGTAAAAATGCTTGTGGTGCATGCATGATGATTCAAACCCCCAGTCAGGGCCAGACTAGGGCAGCACCTGCAATCCCAGGCCTCCTACAGCAAGATAGGAGGCAGAGAGCTAGAGAAAGATGGCTCCGGAGGTTGAGAGTGTTTACCGCTTTTATGGAGGGCTGGCGTGATTTATGTTGGGCAGCTAACAACTACTTGTAATTCCAGCTCCAGGGGGATCCAACTCCTCTAGTTCTCCACAGGCACCAGCTCTTACATGACAGACCCACACAAGACACAGAGACACATAATTAAAACATGGAATAACCCTGTTTTAGAAAGATTAAAAAGAAATAAAAAGAAGGATAGTAGAGATGGGAGAATCCCAGAAGCTCCCGGGCCAGCTAGCTATATGCTGCTGAGGAGAGGGGAGAGCTCCACCATCGTTGTCCTCCGACGTATGTATGGCTTACACATACCTGCATTCACATGCACAGAAATGCACACACATGATGTACATGTGTGCAGATCAATTTTAACATTAAGTTGAGGGAGCTGGAGAGATGGCTCAGGCATTAAAAACGCTAACTGCTCTTGCAGAGGTGCTAGGATCAGTTCCCAACATCCACATGGCAGCTCACAATTGTAGCTCCAGTTCCAGGTGCTTAATGCCTCTTCTCACTCCAGATGCACATACATACACACTCAGGCACACATACACGCATGTAAAATTAAATAGTTTTGAAAATAAATAAATGTAAAAAAAAAAGTTGATACGTATGTGACTCCTGGCACCTAATGAGCAGTAAGAGTTAATGGTCTTTCTGCTAAGATTGAGACAGGGCCTGTCTATGGAGTCCTGGCTGTCCTGGAACTCACGATGTAGACTAAGCTGGGCTTAGTCTCAGCAATCACTCTCTGCCCCCCCGGTATGTAAGGATCACAGGCATGCATATGCCACCACACTCAGCTAAGGTTGTTTTGCTGTCTTGTGCAGTTCCGGAATGGAACGCAGGGACTGGCATGTGCTGGGCAGGTGGCGCCCTCTGAGCTGACTCACTAGCCCAGCAATTACTATTTCTGGAGCATATATCTTCTCTGAGCAGTCAGTCAAGCTGGTGATTTTAGCTTGGACCCTGGAGCTTGGCAGTACAGACCCAGCACTGTTGCCTGGTTGTGTGGCCTTAAAGAAGTCATTCCTAATCCTCCCATAGTCCACTCCATCATCCACAAAATAGAGCAACCAGCAGAACTGACCCAAATGGTCACCACTCCTGTCAGTCTTGGGACGAGGGGCTGGGTGGAACCAGGTAGCAGGGAGGGACAAAAGGCACCAGCTGCTGCTGCAGAGCTCAGCTCTGGGGAAGTCAGCCTAGGGAACACCCATAACAGAAGAAAGGCGGAATGAATGGAGGGATTGCCTAAGAGAGTTATAGTGATTTGAATAAATTCTAGATTCTAACCCAGAGTTGGTGTGAATAGATGACACAGTCTCATTTCAACCAACCCACTGGTTAGGGCCTCCTCTGGACTCCACAGAACCAGCGGTTCTATTGGAAGCTGGGATCAGGATCTCACCTAGAGGGACAATGTTGACCTGCTCCCATCTAAAACTCACAGGTCAAGGAATAGAAGTGCTATCTTTTCTTTATGTAGAAGGGATATCGAATTGCTGAGATTTCATTTTATTCATTTGGTTGTTTTTATATTAATTGATGTATTCTGCATGTGCACACATACACACAGAAGTTGGAGGAATTTTGATGTATTCTGTGTGTGCACACATACACACAGAAGTTGGAGTACTTTTGATGTATTCTCTGTGTGCACACATACACGCGGAAGTCGGAGGAATTTTGATGTATTCTGCATATGCACACATACACGCGGAAGTTGGAGGAATTTTGATGTATTCTGTGTGTGCACACATACATGTGGAAGTCGGAGGACTTTTGATGTACTCTGCGTGTGCACACACACAAGGAAGTTGAGGACTTTTGATGTACTCTGCGTGTGCACACACACACAGAAGTCGGAGGACTTTTGATGTACTCTGCGTGTGCACACACACATGAGGAAGTTGGAGGACTTAGATGAGTCAGTTCTCTCCCTCTACTGTGTAGCTTCCAGGGATGGAATTCAGGTACAGACTTGGCAGTAAATGCTTTACCTTCTGGGCAATCTCTCTAGCTCCATTTCTGAGATTTTTAAAAGCTTAAGTTAAATTAAGAGAATTAAAATCGCTATTACCCAAACAGGCCTGCCGCATAACAGTCAACACTTAATATTTTAAATCTTTAATTTTTTTAGATTTATTTACTTTCTATACATAGGTGTTTTGCTTGCATTTATGTATGAAGGTGCCTGGTGCTACCAGAGGCCCGGAGAGAGTATTGAATCTTCTCAGCTGGAGGTGTGATGGTTGTAAACTGCCATGTGGGTGCTGGAAATTGAAACCAGGGCTGAGCCTATCCAGGCCTGACTTTAAATAGTTTTAAAGTTGACTTAGTCAGACAATGGTGATGTGTGTCTGTAATCCCAGTACTCGGGACACTGAGGAAGGAGGATTGTGAGTATGAGACCAGTCTGAGCTATATAGAAAGTTCCAGGCCAACTTGGAATATATACTGAGACCCTGTCTCACATAAGAAATTAGTTTAACAAAGAGAGATTAGAGAAAATCAATTCATTTAACATTGAACGCCTAGAAAAAGTAATAAGACAAGAAAAATTGTCCTAGTTACTGTTCTACTGCTGTGAAGTGGTGCAGGACAATTGTCTGTGTTCTGTCAATGATGTTTTAAATAAACACTGATTGGCCAGTAGCCAGGCAGGAAGTATAGCCAGGACAACCAGACAGGAAGTACAGGCTGATCAATGAGAACAGGAGAATTCTGGGAAGGAGGAAGCCCATTCCACCCCAGTCCTGCCCAGACACAGAAGAAGGAAGATGTGACTGCCCCGCTGAGAAAGGTACTGAGCCATGTGGCTAACAGATAAGAGTAATGGGCTAACGTAAGTTATAAGAGTTAATAAGAAGCCTGAGCTAATGGGACAATCAGTTTATCATTAATATAGACCTCTGTGTGATTTCTTTGTGGCTAAATGGCCATGGGACTTGGTGGGAGGACAGAAACCAGGCAGGACAGAAACCCAGACAACAGTGAAGAGAAACCATGACCAAAGCAGTTCTTATGAAAGTATTTAATTGGGGGCTTGCTTACAGTTTCAGGGGTTTAGTCCATTATTATCACAATAGGGAGCACGGCAGCAGGCAGGCAGGCACTGGAGCGGTAGCTGAGAGCTACATCCTGACCTGTAAGCTGAGTGGAAGACTCTGGGCTTGGCATGGGCTTTTGAACCCTCAAAGCTCACCCCAGGGACACACTTCCTCCAACAAGGTCTCACCTCCTAATCCATTTAGTCCTTTCAAATAGTGCCACTCCCTGGTGACTAAGAAAGAACCTATGGGGGTCATTCTTATCAAACCACCACAAATAGGAATGACCAAAAATGTTGGTGTCTATATATCTAACCAAATAGAGGGACATTGTTACAGATGTCATAAAAATTGATCTGTTTTACAGACCGCTCTCTATATCTTCAGTCTTACCTACTATTTTTTTTCTGAGACAGGTTCTCACTGTGTAGTGCCTGGGGCAGTTTTGAACTCTAGATCCACCCTCAACCTCCTTAGTGACAGAATTACAGGTGCACACCACCACCCCTGGCATCTGTCATACACACACACACACACACACACACACACACACACACACACGTATATTGGGTGGTTTGAGACAGTTTCTCTGTAGCTTTGGAGCCTGTCCTGGAACTTACTCTGTAGATCAGGCTGGTCTTGAACTCACAGAGATTCTCCTGCCTCTGCCTCCTCAGTGCTGGAATTAAAGGCGTGAGCACCACTGCCCGGCTGAACCAAATTCTCTTAACTGCTCAGTCATCATCTCTCTACATATCACATATATATCTATATATCACATTTTTGTGTGTATGATGTGTGTGTGTGTGTATGAGTGTGTGCCAGTGCGTACATTTGCAGGCCAGAGGAGGGTGTCAGGCACCTTATTCCCTTGAAAACCTCCTGTCCCTGCTCCTCACAGCCCTGAGGTTTCAGGGGACAGCCTGATCTCATCTCAACTTTTATGTAGGAGCTGGGGATTTGAACTAAAGTCATTATGCTTCAACAAAAAGCACATTTACCCACTGAGCCATCCCCAGTCTGAGGCATCCCCTGAGCCTCCCCAGCTATAATTTTTTAAATTATTTTATGATTTTATGTGTATGAGTGTTTTGTGTATGAGAGTTTATGTGTATGGTGCCTACGGCCAGAAAGACTGAGGGTATAGACCACTGTGAGGCACTGTGTAGATGCTAGGACTCGAACCCAGGCCCTCTGCAAAAGCAGCCAGTGCTCTTAACCGCTGAGCCATCGTATCAGGCCCCCCAACCATAACTTTAACTGAGAGCCTAGCAGCATATTACCACCCTCTATTACTCTGTATCCATGCAAGAAAAAGATGCCTAGAGATAAGACATCTGGGTGTGACAGACAGGGAACGGGCTCCCAGAAGGGTTGACAGCATAATTTCTGAACCCTGTGGATATGTCATCGAGGAGGTCAGGCATGAGTCAGACTGGAGCTGCTAACCATGTGATCTTGAGCTGGGGAGATGGAGCTAGACTGTTCACCTGGGATGAATGCAATCACAGAGGTTCCCCAAAATGGAAGAGGACTGTCAATGTGGCCACCCCCAGCTTTGCACATGGACTGTGGGGGCCTGCAAAAGGGGGAGAAGACAAGGACACTCACTTGTCTCCAGAAAGACCCTCGGGTGTGCCCCGCGAGTACTTTACTGAGCGTTTTGTTCCCATCATCAGAACCACAGGATATCAAGCTTGCGTTGTTCGGAAATCAAGCTGGGCCTGGGTCTCAGCAGGAGCTCGCTTGTGCAGCACGGGCTGGATTCTGCCTTCTGTCACCAGTTGTGCAAAAGGAAAGGAGAAAGCAGCAAACAGGAACAACGGGGGAATGAGAAGAGGCCCACAGTAAGTCAAAGGTTTTGTAAGAAAGAAGCTTTTAGTTCTTGTTCTATTTCCATTTGTGTGTATAATGGGTGTTTCCCCTGCATAGATGTCTGTGCACCATGTTTGTGCACCAAGGAGGCCAGACCCCAGAACCAGAGTTACAGACAGTTGTGAACTACTGTGTAGGTGCTGGGGATTGGACCCAGGTCCTTTGGAAGAGCAGGCAGTGCTCTTAACCACTGAGCCATCTCTCCCCACCCCCTTGTTTTTTAAAGACTTGCTTATTTTATTTACTTTCACTTAATATGCACCATCCCCGCATGACTTTACATGCTGCACATGCACACAAGTGCCCAAGGAGGCCAGAAGAAAGCTTCGGACCCCTGGTGCTGAAGCTTATAGGTGACTCTGAAACACCCAACGTGGGAGCTGGGAGAACAGGTTGGGTCCTCTGGAAGACAGCAAAATTGCTGAGCCCTCTCTCCAGCTCTTTTGTCTTTTTGTTGTGAAGACTGTTTACAGTCTCTGAGCTGGAGCGTGGGTCTGTGTCTCTGTGAGCTAATTTGTCTCATTCTTCAAGACAGCACCTCAAGACACTTAGCTGTCAATCATTCAAAGACCAGCCTCCATTTGCAGATAGGGAATGGAGGAAGTCCCAGGTGGGTCCTGTAGTTCTTGGCCACCTGGTGACACTCAAAAGCCTGACATATGGGAGAGCACTGAGCATGGAGAGCTCCCAGCAGCTCCCACAAGGAATCCTGCTTCCTACTGCTCATCTGGGGCATCCCAAACACTACAGAGATGTGACTCCGAGGTGCCCAGGCATGACCGTGACAGATCGGAACGCTCTGTAAATATTGTGTCAGGCTGGGATCACAGCAGGACACTCTGGGCCAGCTGAACTCTGGTCTTCCCTGTGAGGCAAGGGGCGCAGCTGAGAGGGCAAAATGGTTGTGTTTCCTTTCATCAGCTCACTGCCCCGAGCTTTCTGAGCCTCAGTTTCCCTCATGAGGATTTCTGGAGGATCCCTGGCTTCAGTGAGAACCTCTGAGTTCATGGCCAGGGCTTAGTTAGTTTAGTCAGCTCTCTCCAGCTATAGCACACTCCCTCCTGGAATCAATCAACGGGACTTGAAAAGATACACACATGGGTGGGGGGACTCGCATATCCTAGAATGGCTTGCAACTTGCTACGTAGCCAAAGACAACCTGGACTGTATCATCTTCTGCTTCCACCTCCCAAGTGTTATCGCAAAATAAGTACTTTACCACCTGAGCTATATCTCCAGCCCATAGATAGATAGACAGACACATACATACATTCATAGATGATAGATAGACAGATACATACATTCATAGATTATAGATAGACATATACATACATACATAGGTGATAGATTATAGATAGATACAAACATAGATGATATAGATATATGATATAGATAGATAGATAGATTGATTGATTGATTGATAGACAGACATTATATCTGTATAGTGGTATGGTGGTGCACACCTGTGATCCCAGCACTTGGGAGGCAGAGGCATGAGGATCTTGAGTTCAAGACCAGCCTGGGATACATATAGCAAGACTCTGCTGCAAAACAATTAAATTTAAATTTAAAAATTAGTAGAGTAGTGTTGAACATGTACATATATTTTTCCATCATTAGCCCTAAGCAATACTGTATGGGACTGTTCCTCAGTGTTTGTGTTGCATTGGGGAGCCCTTGTAACCTAGAGGTAGGCAGAAGGCAGCCTATGCAGAGTTACAAGCAGGTGTGACCCTACTGGCAGAAGGGACTTGACCATATGTTGATTGGGCATCTGTGGGCTATCCCCCAAGACAGTGAAGGACAGCTGTCCTTCCTGAACAGATTCAAAGATGAAGATACACTCATGATTGCAGGGGCTCAACCGTAATGGGCCTTACTCTAAGCCAGGAAACCTCAGGAGGCTCATCCACTCCCAGCCTCCTCAGAACCTGCAAGGATCAGAGACACAGGCTCGGAGACACAGGCTCGGAGACAGACACAGGCTCGGAGACACAGGCTCGGAGACAGACACAGGCTCGGAGACACAGGCTCGGAGACAGACACAGGCTCAGAGACAGACACAGACTCGGAGACACAGGCTCAGAGACAGACACAGACTCGGAGACACAGGTTCAGAGACAGACACAGGCTCTCTCACTCTGTGCTTTGCCGGGCTCCTAACTACCATGCCAGGAGGTTCTTTGGGAATTTCAGGGTGGAAATATATGTTTTCTTCTTGGAGAATTATCCTGAAAAATAAATGAATAAATAAAACAACCAAATAATGAGAGTCATTGTATTTCCCTTTCTGTCTTGACTACTGGAAATCCTAAAGTCAATGATGGGACATATCACAGTAAGTCTGTCTGTTTTGAAGGAAGGAAGGAAGGAAGGAAGGAAGGAAGGAAGGAAGGAAGGAAGAAAGGAGGCAGGGAGGAAAGGAGAAGGGAAGGAGGGAGGGAGGGAGGGAAGGAGGGAGGAGGGAAGAAGAGAAAGAAGGAAAGAGAAGGAAGGAAAAAGAAAAATACCCAGGTGACTCATTCCACAGCGCTATATTGAGCACCCACTACATACTGGTAAATCTTAGGTGGGCACCAGGACACAAACCCTAGTGCCCAAGTCCTGCCTAAGCCTGGGACTAAACCCTGCTGGGCTCAACCACTCCAGTCTCATAAAGGGGTTTTTCCAATGTGGCTGTTACTCTCAGGACTCACAGTGGTGATGCACACTTGGATGCGCCAAGTCAGGGACTTACCCCCACCTCAGCTCAAACTCCTGCCTCTTCCTCTGGCTTCAGGGAAATCAGAAGAGGGGAGCCCCTGAATGGTGAGGCACAGACAAAGCTGGGGGTGCCCAGGACCTCCCTGAAGCCCTGGGGCGCTGCCCTGATCTCGCCTGGGCTCGGCAACATCTTGCTGTGATTACTCTCGCAGTGGGGGGAGGCAGGGCCTGGGAGGGAGGCCCTGCAGTGCACAAGGAACCGAGTTGGGGTGCAGAGAGGCCTGGGCGGGGCCCAAGGCTGCAGACAAGGCTCCCAGCTAATTGGGGCTATAATCGTTTCTCTCGTTTATAGCTTACTCTTGAACCTTTGCCAGGAGGGGCGGTCCCCGCCTACCCCATCCAGGCAGGCGCTAAATAATTAAGCCAAGGGTCTAATCTGCGGGGAAACTCCCTGCGGGCTCCCACTTCCTTAGTTAGTTGATTGCTGATATTGGTGGGGGGGGGCTGAAATATGACTAGTTTTATGATCAAAGAGAAAAGAGTTCTAACGTGGAGGAAAACGGGTAAAAAGACGGAGGGAGGCCCCTTCCAGCTTTCCTTCTCTCGGATTTAGTGGTCCGCTTAGGTTTCTTGAGGCGTGCAGATTAACACGCCCTTCTGTGGGGAGCCTTGATTTACACCGTCTCTCTCCCTCTCCCTCTCTCTCATTCGCAGGACAGTAAACCATTGAGGAAAGACCCAGCCTCAAATCCCTCTCTTGGTCTTTGCGAAGGGTCGAAGCCTGAGGACTTTTAAAATAAAACAATCTGTAATAATGAAATTTCCTTTTCCTCTTCCTCCTCCTTTTCCTCCTCTTCATGGGGGAAGGCATCATTTTTCTCCCAGTGGATAATGAGTGGTTAGCGAGAACGGTTTATTTAAAACTCTGTACATCATCACCTTGTCAGGATCTGGGACAGGAGCGGGGTGAGGTCTCCAACTTCTTTGTTTCAAGGGTTCATGTGGCTGGCCTGCGGTAGGGCCACTGCCTTGGGCCCTTCCTGGGGATTTTTTTTTTCTTTTTCTGAGATAGGGTTTCTCTGTGTAACAGCCCTTCCTGTCCTGGAACTAGCTCTTGTAGACCAGGCTGGCCTCGAACTCACAGAGATCCGCCTGCCTCTGCCTCCCGAGTGCTGGGACTAAAGGTGTGCGCCACCACCGCCCAGCTCCTCCTAGAGAATCTTGAGCAGGCTTTGGCAACTGCTTCCTGAACACCCAAACACACCCCATCACCCTTGCCCATCTGATTACCCACAATCCTCTCTACAGGTTCCCCACCTTCCCCTTCCACACTCTTCCTGCCTACGGCCTTCAATACTCAACCCTGTCCCCCCAGATTCCAGATTCCAAAAGGGATCCCTCCTCTCAGAGGGAACACAGCTCAGAGCATATGTGCCTTGCGCAGATCTGAAGTCAAGTGGAATCTTGCCGGGAGCTCCTTGGCCCCTGTCGACTGCTGCTGACTTCCCAGAGTCCTTCACTTCTTCCTCTGCTGAGAATTTCTCCGGGAGAGAGAGCTGCATTATATGGAGCTGTGACAATGGCTCTGTGGTGTGTATCCACGGTCCCGTACCAGCTGCTTTCTGCCCCCTTCCCCTGGCACTCTCAAATGTCTCTAAATCCTGGGTTTAGTAACCATCAACCGGGTTTTGTTGTTTGTGTTTGCTTATTTTGAGACAGGGCCTCACTGTGTAGAACAAGCCTCAAACTCATAGAGAGTTTGGCCTGTTTCTGCCTCCCTGTGCTGAGACCTAAGGTGTGTGCCACAAAGTCCAGCGCCTATGGAGAGTCCCACCGACGGCCTTCTAGGGCTGCCGGGGACAGGCACATGCCTACAGAGGGCCCTCTGAGCTTGTATTAAAGGAAAACCGAGGAGACAAAAGGTGAGGGGTCATGGGTGTAAGCAGCAAAGGGGACTAGGTGGAGGGGCAACTAGCTGGGAGGGTTCGCGTGGGACAGACCCACGGAGCACAGGCTGGCCCTACTTGCCCCAAGCAGAAGCTACAGGCAGGTTTTTTCTTTTTCTTTGCTGTCGTCTTTGTCTTGCTGTGCCTTACTTTCCCCACTGCACCAGAGAGCCCAAGTGACCTTTCCAAATCTCTCGGGGATATATACACGGATGTAACTCATCCTTATACACCGAGGCCCTGGATATGCACAAGCTCCGCCCTCTGCCTGCTGGGGGCGGAGCAGCCATAACAGTGTGGGGCGGTAACCAGGCAGAGTAGCAGTGCCGGGTTTGAGCCTCTCTGGCATGTGGAAGTCAGGGCCCCAGCTGTTCCATGTGGCTGCTCCTCTGACGACAGAGCCTCTGCAGGGCACAACGCTGATCTGAAGAAGGTCACACAGAAGGAGCTGGCCTTTAGGAGCTGTGTTGGGTTTGAGACACCCCAGAGGCAGTGTCCCGCCAGGAGGCCCGGAATGTGTTCTCCCTCACCGCCCTGCCTGGGGAACAGGAGAGCTGATTGGAGCCTGTGGGCCTCGGATCTGGGAGGCAACTGGCAAGTAAGCCTGGATCGCTGTAGAAACGGACTGCAACAGAGGCCTAGACCATTGTGGAATATCCTCAGGAGTCAAGGCTGCCAACTATACACCCATTCCTGTCCTCCAGAGGACTGACCTGCACTGGGCTCCACAGGACAGAGCCCAGTTACTTGGGTTCACCCTCGACGTGGATTCCCGCCCACATTCCGGACAGCCTCAGCCCCAGCCATCTGGCTCTTGCCAACTGCCTGCTGGATACATTGTAGACTCCCTAGAGTAGAGCCCCATGCCCGGCACCAGCCAGCATGAAATAACTGCTAAATGAAGTCATTCCGATTGGAGTGGCCCACAGAGCACGGCTAGACAGTATCCAGACAGACCCAGGATCAAATCCATAGAGCCAGCCTAGGTTCCATCACAGCTTGCTTCCCTCCTGTCCCTATAACAGAGGAATGGCAAAATCTACACCCGAGTGTCACCTTGTGTCAGCCAGGGTAAGAGTCTGGCAAATACTGGCTGTGCATGGGACTGGTGCCAAGGTCTATTGATTACTGGAATTCTATGGGACTTGTCTTCCCACCTGTAAAATAGATATGGGTTTTTTTTTTTAATTTGTTTGTTTGGGTTTTTCTCCTAAGGTCTCCTGTAGCCCAGGCTGGCCTTGAATGAGTCCTTTTGTCCCCACCTCCCAAGTGCTGGGATTACAGGCATACACCATCATAACCAGTTTTTATACATTGCTGATGACTGAACGTAGGGCCTCACACATGCTCGGTAAGTGTTCTTCCTACTGAGCCACACTCTCAAGCCCAGACTTAACGACTTCTGACTACAGCCAAACCCCAAAGCATGCCTGGCCACACCACGCTCTCCTTCCCACCCCAGTCACCTTCGAGGCTCTCTGACCCTTGTCCCTCTGTGTGTCCATCATAGTGTCATTGTGGGCTTGGGTTCCAATCCCTGCCAGCCTGCCTCTCTGCTTCTCCATGTGCCTAAGGAAGCAGCTCCCTTCTGCTCTGCTGAATTCCCTGCTCCAGCGGTGACATGGGCCAAGGGAAAGAGGGAAAACAGCAGGCTACATATTGGTTCCAGATGTGGCCCTCTCCCAGCCCTCTCCAGCAATTTAATTAAGTTCCCCAGACAGCCAGGAGAGGTTCTTAATGATCAGATTTCCCAGCTCCCTCCTCTGGCAGCCATGGGCCTACTCTGTCTCCCTGACGGATGGCGACGGGTCCTTCCTGCCCTGAGTCAGCTTGCCAACAGGGCAGAGTACAAAGGACTGGTCTTCCCAGGAGCAAATGCCCCTAACCCCAGCTCCTGCCCATTCTTCCTTTCCCCCGTCAGGAGTCCAAGCTCTCTTGCTGGCTCTTGGCAGGCCAGGTCAGGTCAGGGTTTGCTTAGCAGCCAGAGGGTGCCAGCAGGCCTCTCTCCTGAGCTCTGTGCCACCATCACCACCAGGCCTCCTTGCCCCCAGGGCTGCCAGGGCTTGAGGCCAAGTAGGCACCAGTGGGGCCTCTGAGATGAGAGGAGCCATTGGGGCCAGAACTCTGGGCCCACTCATCTGCCAGCAATGGAGCAAACCTCGGCGTCCTGGGCATACCCTCCAGGCCTCGGGGCAGGCTGAGCAAAGCACGGATGGCTACAGTCACGCAGAGGTGGAGGTGACTTGGTATTTAGGATGGGCAGATCTTTTGGGGCCAGGCTGGGCCATGTTTCCCACACGTGGGCTGGAAGTCAGTCAGCACCTTTGTCTGACAGACTCTCCAGATACCCCTGGTTTCTGGAGTGGGGAGGATACTATCCAATCACCCAGTTCATCCATTGCTTGGACAGATAGGCCTTCAGACTGAGCAAAGGCTCGGGAAATCCCCAGCCCAGAATCCTTGCTCTTCCCTGGCCAGAGACCCTGTGACTCTATGCATGTCACCTCCTGTTCTCCTGGGTTTCTGGGCCCCTAGGGATACGGCTGATGTTGGAGCAGTTGGGGCGCTCAGGGCCTGTGATGTGTCTGGGGATGAGGAAGAGGCCATGGGGCTCCCTCTCAGTGTACACATCACAGCCCCAGACTGCCCACCAGGAGCGGAGCCTGGGCCAGCTCAACCATAAGTGGCCCTCAGAGCTCCAAGCCATGACCCCCAGAACCACAGACTCTTTACGGGGGCAGGAAGGCTGAGCAGTTAAAGCTGCACTGGGGTTTCACCTTAGAGAAAGGCTCTGGACCCAGGAGAAGGGTAGAAAATCTCTTCTCACTTAGCTCCCAGTGCCTCAGTTTCCCCTATGAGCCCACAGAGGGAACTTATAAATTAGGACCCTCTGTCTCCTGCATTGGGACTGGAGCTGAACAGGGCCAAATGAGCTGGGTCTTAAGTGTGGGGAAGCAGAAGGGAGATAAAGGGGTTGTCAGAGGGTGTGAGCCATTACAGCACTTAGGAAGGGGCCTCAGGCCCCAGACAGGCTGAAAGAATGAGGCCGGACCTCCCTGCCATGATGGAACAGTCCTATTGTGGCAGCATGGCCTCCAAATATTTCACTTGAGGGAAAGAAAGGAAGGGTGTGGAGGGAAGGAATGGTGGAAAGAGAGGGAGGGGCCTTTGCCCGGTTTCCCACTCAGGGCCTTCTAAGGGGCACAGCTGGCTAAAGACCAGCCTCCTGTGAGAAGACTGAAGGACTTGGGATGGGGCCAAGGCGCCACCTGTCCTGGCAGCTGCCCTTCCCAGACACAGGTGAGGGAGCACCAATGAGAGGAAATGAATTAAATATTGTGTCTGAGAGAGTGAGCCAGTGCATGTGTGTGCATGTGTGTGTATGCATCAGAGACTGAATGTGAGCGTGAGTATGACTATTCCCATGTACCAGCGTGTCTGTGTGTAAGAGTGCACATGTCCACAACTGAGTCTGACCAGACATAAGAGCAAATGTCTGTGTGTGAGAACTGGTGAAGAAGTAAGTGTGAACACCCAAAAGCACACTGTGTGTCAGGGAAACAGGACAGAGAGATGAAGCCAGGATGGAGAGTGGCCTTCAAGGAAGTAAATCCAGGTTCTGCACCTACATCCTAGCCTGGCCCCTCACCTTCTAAACCTGCAGAGGTCACCGCTCTCTCAGAGTCTCTTATCTCCTGGGCCGTGACACACACAGTGTGTCTGTCTGTCTGTCTGTCTGTCTGTCTGTCTGTCTGTGGAGGTAGGTGGGTGTCTTTTATCTTTATTTTATGTGCATTGGTGTTTTGCCATGAGTGTTGGATCCCTGGAATTACAGACAGTTGTGAGCTGCCATGTGGGTGCTGGGATTTGAATTTAGATCCTCTGAAAGAGCAGCCAGTGCTCCCAGCCCCAGAGGTGGGTGTCTTTTCAAGGATAAATGAGGGAGCAGGTCACCCTCAGGCAAAGGCCACTATGACTATGAATGGCCTTTCTCTCACCCTTATGGAAGCCCTGGGGACCTTCTAGTACTGACCTGGCTTGCAGGTCCAGAACAAGGAGCTCAGGGGCTCTGGGGTCACTAGATGAGGTCTGGAAAGGGAACAAGGTCTAGACAATGTAGGATTGGCCTTCAGCCTCAGATGTAGGGATACACAAAGGCTGTTCCTTAGCTTCTGCATATGTCAACTTCAAGTCTCTAGAAGGACTGCGGTGATTTGAATAGAAATGGCCCCCATAGACTCGTGTGATTGAATGCTTGGTCACTAAGGAGTGGCAGTATTGGGAGGTGTGGTCTTGTTGGCATAGGTGTGGCCTTGCTGGAGGAAGTGTGTTACTAGGGGCGGGCTTTGAGGTCACAGAAGCTCCAGCCAGGTCCGGTGTGACTCATTTCTATTCCTGCTGTCTGAAGATCCAGAACTCCAGCACCAGGTCTGCCGTGCACTGCCATGCTTCCCGCCATGATGATAATGAACTAAGCCGGCCCTAACTAAATGCTTTCCTTTATAAAGGTTGCCATGGCCATGGTGTTTCTTCATAGCCATAGAAACCCTAAGACAAAGACATACCCACTGTGGAAAAGGAGAAAATCCATAGAAGTACAAAGAAAGATGGGCCAACAAGATGGCTCAGTGGAGAAAGGAACTTGCTGCTCAGACTGCAGACCTGAGTTCAATCCCCAGGACCCACATGTGGAAGGAACCATCTTCCAAAAGCTGTCTGCTGATGTCTGTATGAGCTTGAATATACAAGCATTCAAGAGCGTGCACATACATGGGCACACACAGGCACACACATAATGTTTTTTAGGCATTAAAAAATATATATATATATATTTTTTGTTTTTTTGACAGAGTCTCATTTGGCTGTTCTGGCTGGCCTGGAACTTGATATGTAGATCAGGATGGGTTTGAACTCACAGAGAACGTCCACTTGTCTCTGTCTCCTGAGTGTTGAGACTAAAGGTGTGGCGTTTGTTGTTGTCACTATTGATGGGCAGCTAGAGAGGCTGGTCACTTCTTGTGCTCGTTGACGTCTGTGTTCCCCTGTGCATGTCCTGTGCCTATATCCTGTAGGTCACTTTTTACCATTTTATTGATTTTGAAAGTTCTTTATATATGAAGGTTATACGAATATTATTCAGTGTAACCCTTACATTCCCCGAGGGAGTAAGAAAGAGGCACAGACCTTTCTAGGGTCTGAGCATTGCGTTTGTCCCGCATTGAGCTGAGGAGTTCTGGAGCTGGGTGGCAGGATAGGGCTTGTCTGGTCAGGCAGACAGGGAGGGGCAGAGAGAGAAGGGTCAGAGCTGAAAAGAGGGGCTGTGAGTGAAGTGACAGCCTTAATGGGAGGCAGATGGAGGAAACAGGATTGCCCTTGCTGACAGGAGGGGTCAAGGGGCATAGGACTTTCTGAAGGCAGGAGCCTGGGTGACTGGCCAGCACTGGGGCCTGGCTCCACTGTGTGATGCCTAAGGGCTGTGAAAGGACAAAGGTCAGTTTCTCCCTCCTGCAAGTCTAGACCCTCTTAGGGCTCAGAGGCAGAGAGGCTGGAGGGACTCTGAGCCCCTGGAGGACGGTGTGTAGACAGGGGAAATTCTCTAGCCAGCTGTGCTTCATTGGGCAGTCTCTGGAACCTCTCTGAGCCAGATTCCTACTCACGAAAGAGTATAGTGTTATTTATTTAATAGGATTTAACAGAATCAGTGTGTAGAGTGTTTAGCCCAATGCTAGGACCCAGGGAGGGCTCCATAAGTGCAAGTTAACTCTTATGTGTTTGGTATGCAAGTGTTTACATTTATACACGTGTGGCTTTGTACACACGTGCCACAGTGTGTGTAGAGGTCAAGGACAACCTGTAGGAGTCTGTTCTCTCCCTCTGCCAGGAGGGTGCCAGAGATCACACTTAGGTCATGAGGCTTGATGGCAAGCCTCCATCTCTGAGCCAGTTCGCTGACCCGGTTCTTGTTGCTCTACCCCCTCTGTCAGCCACTAGTGACATCAAGATGCCTTTCACTGGTGCTAGGATTTTGAGAGCCAGGCGAGTGTCAAGTTGTAGATGAAGACATTGAGGCCAGGACCAGAGGGGTTGTAATCTGCCCTCTGAGTTCCGCTGACCCTCCTGGGGACCTTCAAGTGATCTTATTTGGAAGAAGGGTCTCGAAGATGTCATGAGGGCAAACTGAAGCCACTCTGGATGAGGGCAGCCCCTAAATCCAAGGGCTGGAGCTGCTGAGGAAGAAAGGGGTGACTGGAACAAAGGCACAGACCTGAAGCAGGAAGCCATGATGTCCAGTCTACATAGTGCTGGGTGTGCAACCCAAGGCTCCATGCATCACCTAAGCAGCCTATCAACTGAGCACATCCCCACTCCCCAGATGCAACTCTGTTTTTTCACATGTATGGATGTTTTGCCTGCATGCATGTCTGTGCACTGCTTTCATGCCTGATGCCCACAGAGTCCAGAAGATGGAATCAGATCCTCTGGGACTTGAGTAACATAGATGGCTGTGAGCCACCACATGGGTGCTGGGAATTGAACCCGGGTCCATAACTGCTGAGCCATCTCTCCAGCCACCACCACCCCCTTTTTTTGAGATAGGATCTCACTATGTAGCTCTGGCTGGCTAGAAACAGAATTTCAGTTCTCTGCAAGGGCAGCCAGTGCCCTTAATTGCTGAGCCAACTCTCCAGCCCCTGGTACAGGTTTTGTTGTTGTTGTTTGTTTGTTGGCTGTTGTTCCCTGAACAACCCAGTAAATAATTACTGACCTGGCACTTACACTGTGGGAGCATAGTCACGTCAGAGCTGATTTAGTGCCCAACAGGAGCTGTGTAACACCTACACAGATGCTACGTCATTCCGGATAAAAAACTTAAAAGCCCGCTTGGTGTTCTGGGGCATCCTGGAGCCAAGTCTGAGATACCAACACTTGGGAGGTGGAGGCAGGAGGCTCTGGAATACAAGGCCAGCTCAGCTATTCTGTGAGTTCAAGGCCATCTGGGCTACAGAAGCTCCTGTCTTAAAAACAAACAAGAAACTTTGTTCCCAGTCGGCCAACTCTTGCCCTGTGGCAGAAAGCAGGTGCCAAGCAGAAAGACCACAAACCCCAATACGGGGTTGGAGTCATGGCTTGATGCAACTTCAGGAACACTGACACCTCCCCATAACTGCCCTTCTGGAATCATCAGGGCCTTGCTGCAGGAGTCAAAGTTGCAGCCACTCCCATTCGTGTAGTGGGGAAGCTGCCTGGTCCCTGTACAGTCCGTTCCTGCTACATCTCCACCTTCCAGCTCAGGGTCTAGGACCCTAGGCAGGTGAGGTTATGCCCATTTTACAGACCAGCACGTGAAGGTTCATTGCTTCTCTCCAACGAGAACTGGCAAAAGTGGGCAGCTTGTTTGGCCAGGGGGCAAGGGACAGAGAATAAAGAATTGTCCCTAGTGTCTGTGGGGAAGAATTGAGTGCAGGGTCCTCATCGCGCCACGCAGCCTGCATGCAGCGTGGAGACTGAAGTGGTTGAGGCTCTTTCTTAGGGAGTGGCCAAATTCGAGCAGGCTGCAGGGAGCAGTGTTCTGGCTAGGAATAGGGTCTGAGTCACCTCGGAGGAAGAGGTCACGGACCCCAGCGGAGCTCAGACGCCCTCTAGCGGTCACATGGGGGATCGTAGGGCGGGGCGGGGCGGAGCCGGGGCTGGGGGGAGCGCCATGAGGTCCTCCCGGGCAGCAGGGGGCACTGTGGCCGCACGTGCACCCTCACAGGCCCGCGCGGATCGGAAGCAGGAGTGGTACGGTCACATCCGGTGCGGAACCGCGGCCTGGGCGGAGGGCTGGGCACCGGCGCGGGGTCTGAACCGGGAGGAGGTGGCGTGTGGGAGTCGGGACTCGCGGCCGTCGCCATGCCGTTTCTGCACGGTTTCCGCAGGATCATCTTCGAGTACCAGCCCCTGGTGGACGCCATCCTGGGCGCCTTGGGCATCCAGGACCTGGAGCGGCAGGAGCCCCTGGACGAGTGAGTGGCTGCGGTCCCCTGTGGTTGTCGCGGCGGGAGCTGCGTGATTCCGAGCGCGAGTTCCAGCCCGAGGTGCGCCCGCAGCGTCCTGCAGGGCAGAGGACCCGGGCCTCGGCGCTGCTCCCTGTGCACGGATGCCGGGAGGAGACGAGCTGGCTGACCCAGCGCGCTTTCTGCAGACATAAGGCCTCTGAGAGCGTCTGGGGAGGGAAGCCGGTGTGGTTCTTGTGCCCTGTGCAGGGCTCCCCGGGTATTCTAGACCAGCACTGTGGTGTGGGATGCAGGGGGTGGGGTAGGGTGGGGCAGAGGAGGGGCATTGGGAGAGCCGTGAGCTGGAATTGCAGACACTGTCAGTTTCACCAGGTTTTTAAACCACATCAGCTCTTTCCATTGAGGCCTCCTCTGTAAGTACAGTGCGAGACTTTTCCAGAACTCCGAGGCAGGGCTGGCGGCTGCACATCAAGGCGCTGCCGCCCTCCCTTGGCGGGGCCTAGCATGGAGGGCTGACCCAGATAAGATTTTTGTATCCGGGCGTTGGTCGAATCTTGGAGCCAACCTGTTGCAAGAGGTCTGGTGGGTGAGATTAGGGAGAAGAACGAGTGGGGAGCATCGTGGGGAGAGGGTGGCTCTGAAGGTGGAGGTGGCGGGGCCATTTTCAGAGCTGGGTGCAAGGTGTGGAGCAGTCCCCAGGCCCAAGTAGGTGGTGTCGACGAGGAAGGGTGAAAGCTTAGGGGCCACTTTCAGGGTGGTGGGAGAGAGAGCTGGACAGAGCCGGCCCTTTGGTACCAAGCCGAGGGATGACTTTGAAACCATTTCAGACTTGTGACCAAGAAAACCCCCTGCCTCATGGAGCATGAGCAGTTTTTGTGGGTGGTTGTGGCAGGGCACACAGGGTAGAGCACCTGGTCCCCAAGCGTTCCCCGTATCTGCTTTGCCTCCGATGTGCAGTTACGCTGCCGGTGAGGAGAGCCGCATCCTGGTCCTCACTGAGCTGCTGGAGCAGAAGGCCCACTCCCCATTCTACCAGGAAGGTGTGAGCAACGCTTTGCTGAAGATGGCTGAGCTGGGGCTGACTCGGGCAGCTGCTGTCCTTCTGCAGAGTGGGGCCAACCTCAATTTTGAAGGTCAGCGGGATCCCAGAGGGGCCAGGGCTAGGCAGCCAGGCCTGGCCTCTGTTTTTTTCTCCTGTCTCCTAACACCTCTACTCCCACAGAGGGGGTGTTGTTTCTGTCATGTGATTGTGTGGCCAAACTTTCCCAGCTTCCTGATTAGTCCCACTTGCGTTATGATGAAATCACACTAATTACACTGGCATTGCCGCTAGAGAAGGATGCGAGCTCCACGGCGTCTTCGCTCGATCCGCCTCGCTCTCCTCCTCTATCTGCTTGGAACTCTCGCCTTGCCCTATTCTGCTAAGTCACTGCCGAAACAGCTTTATTCACTAACCAATAAAAGCAAAACATAGAAGGACTTCCTACACAATTTTCCCTTTTCTGTTTAAATAAAAATGAAGGTTTTAACTTTAACACAGTAAAATTACATATAACAAAGCAGATATCAAGCAAGAATTACAGTTACAATATTTATATCTACTTTATCTTTTATCATAACTACGGAAAGCTATAACCATCTATTCTTCAACTCCATCAAAGACTCCAGAAGGATATAATATTACCTAAATAAACAGGAAGTGCATTGTAAGCAACTTCCAAAACTCTAGAGTTGACAGAGACATCTCGCTGTCTGGACAGTCACCCAAAGTTCTTCTGTAATGTTGGGGCATCCATCTTCAGCCTACAGGCCCATGGCATCTAGGAGACTTTTCCATGAAGCAGGAAATTTCAAAGAGAGTTCCACCTATATTGGAAGTTTATCAGTCACTTTCTTCTGTGTCCTGCAGAATGTCTGGTGGACTCTTATGAAGCAGGAACCCTGAAGGACTGTCTCAGCTTCTTTAGGCAGCTTCAGCAGTCATTTTGCTGTGGGTCCTGCAAGTCCAGTCAAGCAGTTCAGGCAAGAGCAGCTTCCTGCCCAAATGGCTAGCAAACTCCATGAGGAACCTCTTCGATGCCCATCATCCTCTTGAAGTAGATTGGTACTGCCAGGAGAAGATGTGTCTCATTGTCATGAAAAGTCATAAGTTCTTAAAACATTTTAAATACCATATTCAGTCTTTGAAAGGTTTGAAGAATAACATGATACAAGCTTGACTATTATAGATGATTATCTATTAACTGTATTTCTTAATTGTTCATTATATTTTTAAATGAGCTGCACAAACACAATACCTTAATCAAGAGCAAAAATATATATATAACAAAATTGATCTTAAATTTGTATCAATAAGCCAAGGTCTATACCAATGCAAATCTCTATAGCATATCCCCATCTAAATGTAAAACAATATTTGGGAATTTGGGTATAGTTCTGTCCAAACTGCTTCCTGCTTTTTGTTGGGCAGAGTAATTTTTGGGGGGTGTTCATAGTGACCTTTCGGGGGGGTCTTGATCCATCAAACCACATTAGTCTAGAAGGAATCCACAAGTTCTCATCCTCTATAGAAACAAAAGAACCCTTTTTCCAAAGCAACAAATCCTTAGACCCAAATTTTGAAGTCAAGATACCTTTATGTTGGTTTAGCTTAGCAGCACATACAATGAAATGTCTCTCTGTACTTAGCTCATTCACAGTCAAAAAAATTCAAAGAAAACACAATAATACACATAATCCAGACTATGTGTATATTCCATCTTTATGTAGCTTATTTTTATCTTTAATCTATGACAGTCTGTACTCTGTCTTTTTAAAGACTTCTTTTAATTTTTTTTATAACCATTTCCTTTTATAACTGTCTATTCTTTCTCCTCTCTCAAGGCACATACATTTATCCAACACTGTGACCCATTTAGAGGTCTTTTTCATCTGAATCTGTCTTTATTGCATATCTGTAATAATTTTCTGACCAGGAGCGCTTCTTAAAATGCTAAGTGGCTTAGCTAGGACTAAGGCTGCTTTGCCTTTTGGCTCTGCCCAGCCCAACATGGTAGAGGTCTGTTCACCACTTCTGCGAGCCATGCACACCGCCCTGGTTCTATCTAAATGTTGGGCAGAGTAGGTATGAAGCAGGTCTATGTTGCACCATTAAGCAGTTTGTAACACGCTGCTCACAAACCCCGTTCACATGCTCGGCCTCCTGAAAGAGCCAGACTTCCTGCTGGCTAACCAGGAAGCGGTTTTTTAAAGAAGCTGTGCAGTTTTTGCCACTAAAGCTGAGTCAGGAAACCTGTTAAAGGAGCCATGTCTCTGCTTTCTGCCAGCAAACAACAAGAAACTGCATTAAACTTTGCTTTTTTTTGTATGTGTGTAGAATTCTTTTCAAACTCTCTCGGGTTTTTAAGTGGATTTAGTTGACCACGTTGGTGCCAATTGTTGGCAGAGGCCACTAGTTCATTTCCCAACTGCCCTGACTAGAAATAATCACACAGAAACTATATTATTTAAATCACTGCTTGGCCAGTCACTTAAGTGTATTGCTAGCTAGCTCTTATATCTTAAATTAACCCATTTCTATTATTTAATTACCATGAGGCTTGTGGTCAACCGGCAAGGTTCCAGCTGGCAACTCGCATATTTCTTTGGCAGCTCCATGGCTTCTTGCTCACTCCGCCTACGCTCTCCTCTATCTGCTTGGAACTCCCACCTTGCCCTATTTTGCTAAGTCACTGCCTAAACAGCTTTATTCATTAGCCAATAAAAGCAACACATAGAAGGACTTCCTATGCCAGCAGGGCTCGTAGGTTCCTTAAACATCAGAGATGATGAAGGGCCAGCTTCCTATCCTGCCATTGGTTGTCACCCCAGGAGGTGACAGGTAGGACTGCCTATGAGCCAGTGAGGGGCCAGTGCTGACCCGCACAAAGCCTTACTATCTTTCATTGAGAAACATGCGCAAAGCTGCAGGCACCTGGGAACCCTGCAAGCATAAGACAGAGGGTCTTTCCAAAGCCCATCCACATGGCCACCTGGCCTGCTGGCCAAGCCTGGTAGAAGGCTAAGGCTGTAGGATCTGTAGTGACCCTGAGCTACCTAGCAAGGTCAAGGCCTGCCAGGGCGATGTTGTGAGAGTCTGGCTGTACTGCCAGGCCTGAGCACAGCAGCTACTCTGTATGACCCTGGGAATGGTCCTGAGAGTAAACAGACAGGAGACTGAGGCCAACACAGAGAGGTTGCATACTCATCAGAACACACCAGGACTGCAGGCCTAGCATCTGCACGCTTGAGGTGGCGATGCTGGGGAGAGGCTCTGAGGCTGGTCCTGGGCCTTTGAGAATGGACTGACTCCTACTTCTTTGCCTCCAGACCCCGTTACCTATTATACAGCCCTGCATATTGCTGTCCTGAGAAACCAACCTGACATGGTGGAATTGCTGGTGCGCCATGGGGCTGACATCAACCGTAGGGACCGGGTAAGAGTCAGGTGCAGTTGGCTTGGGTGTGTGTGGTAGATTTATGAACCAGCCTTTCAGGCCCCAGGCCAACATGGCTGCTATCCCCTTTGGCACCAGATTCATGAGAGCAGCCCCTTAGATCTGGCCAGTGAGGAACCCGAACGCCTGCCCTGCTTGCAGCGCCTCTTGGATCTTGGAGCAGATGTTAATGCAGCTGACAAGAATGGTAAGTGCCTCAGCGGGAGGCAGGCCCTAGAGGATGGCATAGCCACAGCTGGCACACAGGAGGGCACTAGCCTGCCCGAGTCCAGCACCCTGGAGCAGTGTGGTCATTATCGCCATGCTGCCTCAGAGGGCATCTTTAAGAAGTGAGTGTATCCCGAGTCTGTGTGTGGATGCAGACAGGTCCTGACTTTGCTGGCCTTGTTCCTATTTTTGTGTGGATGAAAAGCCAGAAAGAAGCTCTTCCCTCAGCCCTGGGAATCCTGCTTTCCGTCTCTGGGCACACTGACCTCATCCTCCCTCTCCCCCCTAGGGAAGACAGCACTGCTGCATGCTCTGGCCAGTAGCGATGGAGTGCAGATCCACAACACAGACAACATCCGACTCCTCCTTGAGGGAGGTGAGGTTCTGCTGTCCACAGCAGCTGTCTAATGCTCTCCACCCCCCTCACTATTGTTTGGTAAGAACTGCCAGTCACCTCTCATTTTTGTTCCGTGGTTCTTCCAGGGGCAGACGTCAAGGCCACCACCAAAGATGGGGACACTGTTTTCACATGCATCATCTTCCTGCTCGGCGAGACTGTCTGCGGGGACAAGGAGGAGGCCCCGATGATCAACCGCTTCTGCTTCCAAGTTACGCAGCTTTTGCTGGCCCATGGGGCTGACCCCAGTGAGTGTCCAGCCCATGAGTCCCTCACACACATCTGCCTCAAGAGCTTCAAGCTGCACTTCCCCCTTCTGCGCTTCCTGCTGGAGTCTGGGGCCGCCTACAACTGCTCCCTGCATGGTGCATCCTGTTGGTCTGGCTTCAGCCTCATTTTTGAGAGGCTGTGTTCCCACCCGGGCTGTGCTGAGGATGACAGCCATGTTGAGCTTCTGCATAAGGCTGAGACTGTGCTGGACCTCATGGTGACTAGCTCCCAGAGGCTTCAGCTGCCTGAGAACTTCAACATCCACCCAGTGGGTAGCTTGGCAGGGAAGATCCAGGCCCTGCATGCCTCCCTGCGGCAGCTAGAGAGCTACCCACCACCCCTCAAACACCTGTGCCGTGTGGCCATTCGGCTGTGCCTCCGCCCGTGGCCTGTGGACACCAAGGTCAAAGCCCTGCCCCTGCCTGACAGGCTCAAGTGGTACCTGCTCAGTGCACACAGCGGCACAGAAGACAGCTGCTGATGGATCCTGGGACAGAATGGCCTGGGTTGGCTGAAGCCAACCCGAGGGTAGACCTGATACTGTAACAGCCTTCTGAGGGTTCTTTATCTGGGCAAGCTTTGCCCTTTACTGATAGAAAACCACTAGGTTAGTGCCCTGGAGGCCAAAGGCATGGCTGCCTCCAGGGAGACACTCACCTCCTCCCTCAGCACTCGCAAGTCTCAGCCACATTGGAGGGGCTGGTGTGGATGGGACACAGCTGCCTCTGAATCAGGAGCTGACAGGCCATTTGCAGAGGCCAGGCCCCTCAGAGCCTAGGCATCTGATGATCCTGGGGGGAGGCACATGCCTGGGTTGCGCAGGGGCCAGCGCCAAAACCCTGGGCCATTCAGTTTGGCACTACTCTGCCACCTCAAGTCTCACAGTGCTTTGAAGAGCAAGAGGTGGCACTGAGGCCACCACAGTGGTGGTGGGCTTCTGGGTTAGGGCACTAAAGGCTCGGGCACTGTGGTTGGTTGCAGCTCTGCTCATGCCACATCCAGGTCTCCGGGACTGCCTTCTGCTTAAAGGTGTCATGAGTGCAACAGGACAGTCTGTTTCAAGGCCTGGCTTTGTAAGGGGCTCTCCAGAGCATGTCGCTGAGGCCAGAAGCTGGCTCTCCTCTCTAGTGCTGAGCCCTTGCAAGACCTCAAGTCAGCTTGGCCTTGGGAGTGAGCAGAGATGATGAAATATATTTATAGGATTAAACTCAGTGTCCTTGTGTGACTTTCCCGTGACCTGACCCATGACCCCACACAGCATCACTCCGGACTGCCTGAGGCCTCTGAGAACAGGGCTTACCCTTTTATTGACTGCAAAGTGCCTGTCAGGGAGGAGCTCAAGAAAGAAGAGGAAGCATCCCCCCCATTACTGTAGGCTGCTGCGAGCCATCACCAGAGGATGTGGGTCTGTGACCACTCCTGTAAGTGGTAGCATGGGCAGCTCTCCTGGAACAGTTCACACTTCAGGTCCCTGGCAGCCGGGGTGGCAGCCTAGCTTCCCATATCCTGTGGGGAGCTGCCAGGGTGCCTTGGAGTGACAGGGCAGTACTGCCCCAATACACAGCACAATCCAGGGCTTGTCCCTCCCCACTGGAGTCAAAGGTGGATGGCAAGTGTGTCCAGTGGCCTGCCCCTGCGTGTCCCTAGCACTGGCCCTGGCCTCATCTCAGGGCAAAGCTGTAGACATGGTAGATCTCATCCGGCAGGTTCTCCTGGCGCTCCTCCGCCAGGAGGCTGAGGCCGGCGCTGCGGATGATCCGGTGTACCACCTCGAGGTCGCGGCACACACTGCTGTCCACATCGTCCAGGATCACACCCTCCTGGGCCATGTTGTCCTTGATGACAATGATGCCATTGGGACGCAGGCCCTGCTTACAGCGGCGCAGAAACTCAGCCAGGTGCTGATCTGTCAGGTGACCTGGGGGAAGGGAATAGAAGTTTGTGTGCATGTGCATACGTGTACATTTTTGTGCACGTGTCTGTGCACCCTCAGCATGGACCCAGCAAGCTGGTGTCTCTTGGTCATGTTAGAAGAGGCCAGCATTGTGAAGGGTAAGTTCTGAGGTCACCCACACAAAAGCAATATACGCTGAGTCAAAAGCTGGGGTTTGCCCTGTCTGGGCGCCCTACGGTCATATCTGATAGCTGCACGGCATACCACCCCTTGCTAGGCCTGCATTTGTGGGTGGAGCAGGAAGCTCCCAACAACAGGGCCAGGCCAAGGTGTCACAGTAGTACATGCAGCCCACTCAGGAGCCCTAGGTCCAGAGAGCTGTTAAGCCATATGGGCACCCCACCGCAGCCCCAGAGTCCAGAGGAGCTGTTAGGCCATGTGGGCACCCCACCGCAGCCCCACTGCCATAGCAGGAGTGCAGAGTTACTTTCATTTTCTTAAAAACACCCCTGGTCTGGCCTGGCCATGCCCCCTGTGACACTACCTATTGACAGGAGGATTTGAGTTTGAGGTCAATCTGAGCTACATAAAGAAATTGGGGGTTGGGGGCATTGATCACAGAAAAAGATAAGAATTTAGGGGTTGGAGAGATGACTTGAGTTACAAGCACCAAGTGCTCTTCTAGAGGACCAGGATTCTGTTCCCAGCACCCACAAGGTGGCTCATAGCAGTCTCCAACTCAGAGGAATCTGATGCCCTCTTCTGGCCTCCATGGGCATTGCATGCATGATACACAGACATGCAGGCACTCACACATACACATTTTAAATCTTTTTAAAAAATTCTAAGTGGGGCATGGTGGCAAATGCCTTTAATCCCAGCACTTGGGAGGCATAGGCAGGCAGATCTCTGAGTTTGAGGTCAGCCTGGTCTACAGAGCAAGTTCCAGAATGGCCAGAGCCACAGAGAAACCCTGAAAAATGGGGCTGGAGAGATGGCTCAGAGGTTAAGAGCACTGCCTGCTCTTCCAAAGGTCCTGAGTTCAATTCCCAGCAAACCACATGGTGGCTCACAACCATCTGTAATGAGGTCTGGTGCCCTCTTCTGGCCTGCAGGCATACACACAGACACAATATTGTATAAATATTAAAAAAAAAAAAAAAGAAACCCTGAAAAACATTCTAAATTATTTTTTAATTAATTTACTTCCCATGTATATGGGTGTTTGTCTGCATGTATGTATTTGCACTGTGTGTGGCCTCCTCAGGTCAGGGGACAGCACTGGATCCCTACAGCTATAGGGGAAGACAGCCATGAGCCACCAGGTGGGTGCTAGGAACCAAACCCAGGTCCTTTGCAAGAACAGTTGGTGCTCTTAACTGCTGAGCCATTTCTCTGGCTCCTGAGAGAATTTAAAAAAAGTAAACCCTTATTAACTTGTTTCCACATCTCCAGATCAGCACTGACCACTTAATGTTCTGCCTTCATGCAGTTACTCAGCTGGCTTTAGGTTTCTCACCACAGTCTGAGAACTGAGAGCTGCATCTCAGCTGGCCAGCTCACCGTGGAGCAGCACTAGGCTCCCAAGGCTGGTGGGGCAGCTGAGCAGCGGAGGACATGGTGAGCACGGGGACCGGCAATACGACGCTCACCTATCACCCACTGGATCCAGATGACATCGTAGGAGCCGGGCTCTGGGCTGAAGTCCTGCAGCCCGCAGCAGAAGTAGTTCCTCACCCTCTTGCCCTCCTCCCCCAGGTAGGTCTTGGCTTTGGCCAGAAAGTCCTCGGTCACGTCCACCATGTCCACCACCCTGAAGAGCGGCAGGAGCAGGCGCTTGGTGATCCTTCCAATGCCAGCGCCACAGTCCAGGGCACAGGAAGTCCCCGTTTTGTTCGGTCCTTCCTAAAACACAGGAGAGCATATGACCCATAAGGCACCACCACTGCAGGGTCCTTCTTGTGAGTCCCAGGAAGCAGAGTCCGGCTCCTGCACTGGCCTATCATGGGAGGGCAAGTGGGACTCTTGCTAAGGGGAGGCAGCTTCTCCTTCCAGGTGACAGCTAGAAAAGCAGATGCACAATCTCCTTTCACTCCAGAGTCCCCAGGAGCCCCCAGGGTGACAGTGTTGAGGATGCAAAAAAGGCAAGCTCCATGGGGAAGATGGGGGTATGAGGGTGTGGGGGTGCGGAGAAAGGGTAAGGGCCTCCTGCAGGGCTCACCCCTGTGCTGCAACAGGCTGAGAAGGGAGGACACAGACAGCAGCAGGACAAGAGGTCACAGGAGGACAGTCGCCACCCACAGCCCAGCACCCTTAGCCCCAGCAGGGGCTGTTCCCAGACTGCTCAGTTTTGTCCACAGTGTACAGCCGGCTCCTGGCTCCTGGCCCAGAGACAAAACTCACAGTCCACAAATCCCACCCAATCACCACCTGACCCAGCTCTTCAGGGCCTTGGTGGCAGCCACCAAGAAATGACCAGAGGACCTGCAGTGTGGTATGTGGAAGTGGCTCCCCACACTGCCCCACCAGAGCCACAGCCTCTCCTGGAGAGGACATCACACCTGCCTACCCTTAAAAACCTCTGCAGAAACTTCCGAGAGCTGTTGAGGTCGATGTTGGAGATGTGGCCATACCCCCCAAGCATGCCGTCCACCGTGGGCGGGATCTGTTTCCAGTAGGTCTTGGCCTTCGAATAAAACTGTTTCTCATCTTCAATCACCTCACTTGTCATGATGTCACCGGCCACGCTGTCACCAACCACAGCTCTGCTTCTCTGAAGAAGGAAGAGGACAAATGAGCAGGGAGAGCACTGGATGGCAGGAAGCCTCTAAGGTATGAGCCCCATACTGTGTGAGGCACAAACTCTGTCTGGAGAAAGCAATGTCCAACCACCAATGTCCAGACATCTACTTCTTGGATGACAGCCCAGCACCCCAGACATTTTGTAAGACTACCAAAGCAAGGGACCCTGAAGCCTGGTGTCTGGTTCCTGACAGGCAAAGAACCCAGAGCAGGGTCCCCTGCCTTCTGCTATGGGCACCACAGTAGACCACACACCTAGGAGGCCTGAGCAACTTTCGTCCCTCTCTTCTCCCTCAGTGGCAAACGAACAGCTCAGGGAGGGCCAGCCTTTCATTCCAGAGCAGGGTCCTGCCAGGTGCCAAGCTGTGTCCCAGGAAGCAACAGGCAGGAACTAGGCACACACAGGACCCCAACAGTAAGGATGACAGCCAGAAGCACTAGGTTCAGGGAGGCATCCCTGAGGAAGGAGCACAGGTACCGATGGACTAGCCTGAGGGTGTCAAATGGAGTGGACACAGTAGTGGCTGTGCTAAAAGATACAGGACAATTAGCAGCAGCAGGGATGACAGTGTTGGCTGCTGCTCAGGCACTGCCCAGCACCCATGTTTTCCACAAGTAGATATCACTGTCACCATCACCCACCCACTGTCACTATCACTCACCGTTGCCCACTGTCACCTTCACCCACTGTTCACCCACTGCCACCCACCCT